>UFQX01000029.1:347926-602490 GCA_900497675.1 Arapaima gigas
TTTTTTTTTTTTTTTGTCCCCCCCCCCCCCCCCAGGAGAACCTAGGTTGGTCACTTTTGTAACGAATGCCACGTCTCCCACATTGTCAATTTTGCTTATCTTCAGCTGTCAGCTTTACAGTCTTCATGCCTTCTTTGCAGATCATTTGGCTATTCCAACAAAGGCTCTGCGGACGTAAAACGGACCTGATAGGTTTAATACTTTCCCGCAATTAATTGCTTTTGATCTTATCTTTATTTGTCACATCACACATCCACCTTATCATTCTCATTCCAGTCCTTTCTAGCTTCCATAGATTTTCAGCCTTTACCACCCAGGTTTCACTGTCATACAACATACATGTCCTGACACAACCAGAATACAGTTTACCCTCCATTCTTAAAGATGTTACCTTGGATCTAAGTATGGGAAGTAGATCCCTAAATTTCTTCCATCCACATTATACTCTAGATGTGACCGCTGTATTTGGTCCTGTTGAGCACAACACGTCTCCCATATAACAGAGCCCGTCAATGTATTCTAGCTCTTCGCCAATGCCCATGCTGAAACTTCTATTGCTGCTGAGAGTTTCTACATTTGAATGATGAGTTGGCTTTCTGGAGGTTACCCTTTGCTCTGTTGTACATGATTTAAGAAATGGGTTCATGCAAAATATATCTGATGGAGTTTCTACCTACTCCTTTGCTGTACACTCCACATGACTATGTGCCTGAGTACTTTTTTACATGCAGCCTGTCCCCTATCTCAATCACTTTGGTTTTCCCTGTGTTCATTTTTAATCCCGTTTTGCCCATCTTACCCTTCCACTTAGGAATCTTTTTTTAGTTCATCCTCCCTACTGGTCATCAGGACTAAATCATCTGCATGCAACAGCTCCATAGGTAGGCCTTGCTGTATTTTCCTTGTTACTGCCTCCATTACGATGGCAAACAACGGGCTCAGCTGATCCTTGGTGTATGCCTACCTTCACTTTAAAGTTGTTGGTGTCTCCCTGTACCATACAAGCCATAGTTTCAACCTCTTCGTACACTGCCATAACCATAGCCACTAACCATTCCTCTACTCTAAGACCTTTCATTTCCCACATTATGACTTACTGGGAATTTTGTTTGACTGGCTTCTTAAGGACTGCGAATAGAGAACAGCAGCTTTTTCTTTTCTACATGTTTTCCCTGCAACTCACTATAAACATTGCATCAGTTGTCCCTCTACCTGGCATGAAGCCGAACTGCATCCTGTCAGTGTTTATCACTGGTCTCATTTCTCTTTCGAGAACCCGCTGAACTACTTTCATGCCATGCTCATTGAGTTTGATTGCCCTGTACGATCTGCAGTTCACTGGATAAATCTTCTTGTAAACTGGAATCAGTATACGTTTTGAAAAATTGTAGGGTGTATTACCTTCCTTGATGATAGAATTACATATGTCAGTTAGCCAGCTTACTCCTATACTATACACATCCCTCATCATTTCTACTACTACAACCATCAGAAAACCAGATTTCTGCAAATTTCATTGATTTCAATACAGCCGAAACCTCCCTGATTGATTATACATATGGGTCCGACACCCTTTTCAGCTGAGGTTGCCTTGGTCCAAGAATCTTCTTCATTTAGTAGTTTGTCCATATACTGCTTCAATAAGTACTTTATCAGTTTGGTGATGATTTTGCCACTTTTATTCTTCAAGCAATTTACCCCAGTAACATCTTGCCATAGTTGTGCTGTTCTAAATACCTTGATCTTTCCTTTAACATTTTTCTGTTGAGTTCAATTTGTCTCATTTTGCTCAGTTGACTGCAGTTTTGATGTTTTTCTTAGCCGTTGTGTAGGTGTTCTTTCTGTCTTCAGTTCCAGTTTTTCACCACATTTTATAGGCATGCTTTTTCTCTACAGTTGCTTCTGCCATTTCCACCACCGTGTTAAACATTTTGATGGTCTTTTGGTTTTCCCACAGACTTTTTCAGCAACTTGTATCAAGGTATTCTTCATAGTCTCCCATTTTTTTTTTTTTTTTTTTTTTTTACTGACCTCAAAATGAGTGACATTTCCTCTGCTTTCTTAGCCAATGAATCTGCAAAAGCCTGTCTGACTTGTTCATTCTTTCCATACTTATAGCTTTGTTAGAAACTTTGTTTTGCAGGATTTTGCTTTGTTCTTCACAGTGAAGTTTTTGACCAGTTTGTTGTGTTGTTGAATACAAGCTTTTCCAGGTATTGCTTTGATATTGCTTATCATGCAAATTGCAAAATTTGTTCTCCTTCCTTATTTCTGATACTGTAGCTGAATCCACTGTCCATACCATCGTACTCATCACTGGTAGAAACAACATGCTCCTTCCAAAAATAACTAAGTTGTCTAGGATTCAACACACTACTGCTGACAGACCATTCCAGGATTTTCATCACTTCTTTTCCCTACTTGGGACCATAGGGTGAAATGACATTTGCTGTGCGAACTGTTATTACCATTTTGACTATGATAATACTTTCATTTATTCTTCTAATTTCTATAACTTTGTCTATCCAGATTTTTGACTCCAGTATATCAATGCAGGCCATTGCATCTGAGCCTCCTTGCCAGAAGAATTTATATGCAAATTTATTTAATCCAATAACTCTTGTTCCACAACCTTTCCAGTGTATTTCTGGAAGGCAGCATATAGTATTTGTTTTTCTTGACTTACAACCTCGGTGACTTCTGCTGACCTATCTGTTATGCTTCCCACATTCCACGTTCTGCGTCTTATCTGCTGTTGAGTCTACTTCTGGGTGCTAACATTTAGCCCCCTGGTCTCCCAGACTACAACACAAACCTTTTTATTGTGGGTGATGTTTGAGACAGCATAGTATGTGTTTTATCAACCTTTGCTATATGGAAATGTGGTTGCGGAAGAAATGTTTGTCTGTATGCCCTTCCTGACCTCAACCCTCACCGTTTTGCCCAGGCTTGGGACTGGCACGAATCAGTGGCTGGTTTCTTTCCCACACTTCAATTTAAAAAAAAAAAAAAAAAAAAAAAAAAACATCAACACACCAATCAAACAAAAGAAAGCCAGTAACTGAGTATAGAATACCATATCGCACATAAAGCAAACTAACTAAAGACATCCAGACACATCAGTAATTCGATTGACCAGAACCTTTCTGTTTTCCTTCGGTCTGGGCTTTTATGCAGTTCTTTATTAACTGAATGGCTGCACTAGTGGCTCAGTTCATTGACAAGCTGCTTCCTGATGCAGTTGCCAGTCGTGTTGATTCTGTGTAGCCATTTATTAGTCTGGCACAGTGACTTAGTGTTAGGTTGGCACACAACGACACTTACAGTGATTTATCAATTTGTACATTTGTTTGTGTTTACTGTGTTAACTCACGGTGAGTGCCTTCATAAAGGGCACTACAGCAGTGTGATTCAAAACCCAGGGTGTTCAGCTACAAGGCAATAGCTCTAACCACAGCAGTACCTATTGGGCCACTGATTGTTGCTTGAAGTTTGTTTGATATTACAAATCTATGTTTTCCTTGTGGATTAAAAATGGTGTAAAAAGAGCACTATGAATATGGTGTGCAGTCAGGTTGGTGTGGATGGGTGAAGCTGTGTGCTGTGGTGACCAGCCGTGTCCCTGTGGGAGATGTCAAGGACAACACCTCCCACTCGCTGCGGGTTTCTCGAACACCTGCAGTGAAGACTCTGGGGGAGTCAGCATTGGCGGACCAGATGTGCCTGTCCAGGGTGACATAAAGTAGCATTTGGCAGGAAGGCCTGCAGCTGTCCACCTGCCCTCATGCAGAACGCACGGTTTATTTTTAATTCCAACTGCAGCACACTGACTTGAAATATTGCTTTCCTCTACAGAGTATCATTGGGTTTTTGAACTTCAAACTATCCAGAGTTAAAGAACAGTGTACTAAATGGGACAAAGAGTAAGAAATTGTAAAGTTACAGATGTGCAGTTGGATTAAGAATCAAGAATTGTTTATTTTCAAACACCTTTATACAGCAGGTATATAAGGAAGCAAGAAATCGAGATCCTTGGGTTTACTGTGCACAGAACAGGAGAAAGAAAATCTAGAGAAAGAATAAAGAAAAGATAATACACAGGTGTGGCCAAAATTATTGGTACCCGTGCATTTTATTCAAATAATTCACCAATCTGCCTGAAAAGTGTTGAAATTAAAAACACTTTTGTTATCCATGCATACATTTATTTGGTTTTCAGTGGACCAAAGCAAACATCAGTGAAAGGAACTGAATTCTTGCTTATTCTACAAAGACATTCTAAAATGGCCTGGACAATATTATTGGTGCCCCACAGATGTCTTCAATCTTCTAATCACTCATTCAGCCAATTTAAATGGAGAAAAGGTCTCTGCTGTTTGTGTCACTGTGTGTATCACACTAAACATGGAAAACGGAAAAAGGAGGTTACAAAGAAGGTAATAGACAAGCATAGTCAACGTAAAGCTGCGCGACCATCTTAAAGGAGATCGATGTTCCTGTGACCCCTGTTGCCAATATTATCAAGAATTTTAAAGTCCATGAGAGTGTAGCCAACATCCCTGAATATGGCCACAAGAGGAAAAGCCACCCAAGATCGAAGAGAATGGTTGTTGAAATGGTGGCAAAAGAGCCAAGGAAAACATCAAAAGATCCCAGCTGACTGTTAAGCTCAAGGTGCAACAATTTCAAGTAGAAAATGAACTCTATGGTAGAAGACCCAGAAACGCAAAAAAGCCCAACTAGAGTTTGCCAAAATGCAGGTTGACGGGCTACACTTCTGTCCTTTGGACAGATAAAACAAAATTAGAGCTTTTTGGTAAATCAAACCAACTGTATGTTCACCGAAAACAAAATGAAGCTTTCAAAGACAAAGAATGCCATCCCTACTGTGAAACATGGAGGAGGCTCAGTGATGTTCTGGTTTTTTTTTGCTGTCTCTGGCACTGGGTGCATTGAATCTGGGCAGAGTACAATGAAATCAGAAGAGTATCAAGATATTTTAGAGCAAAACTTACAGCCCAGTGTCAGGAAGCTGTGTCTCAGTTGGGTCCTCCAGCAGGTTAATGACCTGAAAAATATCTCAACAAGCACCCAGAATGGATGAGAAGAAAACACTGGACAGTTCTGAAGTAGCCTGTTATGAGTCTTCATCTGAATAGCAAAGAACTTCTGGAAAGAGATGAAACTCTTCAGAAAGCACTTGATTGCAGTTATTTATCTACAAAGGCCATACTGTGAAGCCTTAGGTTAAGGGTGCCATTTTAATTGGTTTTATTATTTAAAATGTTAACTTATAAAATACAGTTTCTGTTCTATTAAATGTGAAATAAAGAATGGTGGATACCAAATACTTTTGTCAGTTTCAACTTATTTCAGAGAGAATTGTGTGTTTTTTGGAAAAAGTAGAAGGGTACCAATAATTTTGGATACATCTTTAGATAGATAAAAGGTAAAAACCTGTGTAATGTGAAACATTAATACAGTGTATAGACAAATGCAAAAATAAATATGTACACACACGATATACATGTGTATACATGCATACATACACAATTGAGTATGAACAAAAACAACTTTACACACACACACATATGGAGGGGGTCAGTGGTTATGAGGAGGGAGATGACAGAGTTCAGCAGCCTGACAGCCTGTGGTAGAAAGCCATTCTTGAGACTGGTGATTTTGGGTCTTAGGCTGTAATAGTGTCTCCCAGATGGCAGTGTTGAAAACAGATGGTGGAGAGGTTAAGAGGTCTAGCAACTGAAAGACCAAGGTTTCTTCCTGCTGTAGGACTCTTGATCAAAGTTCTTACCTAGAATTGATACAGTAAATATTACTCTACTGTACAAACAGGTAAATCATTCTGAAGAAAAGTCAGCAAAATGAATAAATGATAATGTATGACCTGACTCAAGCTGGCTTGAAGTCTTGTAGGTTCAGGATCTCTATGTCTATAACACTCAGTTTCTGTCTGTTTTGTATGCCAGCTTTGTTTTTCAAGCTCCAGACTTCAAATTTGGTACACAGGTACTTCTCCCCCTAAGTGAGAATTCAGTGAGTCAGTTCCCAGCTGATTTGTCAAGATGAACACAAACAGACCACTTTACACACACCCAACCGAGGGATTACGGGTGGGGGGGTTATGCTGAAGGCAGGACCCAAGCTGGAGATAGAGTTATGATTGGATAGACTATGATAGATAGACTATTAGACTATGATTGGTCACTCTCTGCGGTGTCCGTCTGTTTGTCAATACTTCCGTACTGAACGCGACCCCTTTAAGGGTAGTACTTTACCTTTCCACTTTCTGACCCAGGTAGCACCGGGTAACTTCAGCAAGGACTTAATCAAATTAATGTGGAATACTTAAACCTAGCATCTGCTTAGTTTAAATTTGCTGACAATAGTTTTGGTGCTCCTGAAATGAACAGAGAAGTGATGAGTGTGAGTGTGATCCTCTTCCTGTGACCCCTGCAGGGTTCACCTTAGGCAGTGTGCTGAGGAACCAGTCCACGTTCCAGCAGTTCCTGATCAGAAACCTGTCACTCTCTGACGATACAGCCAGCCTCCTGCTCTCATCCCCTGTCAATCTCAAGGAGGTCAGTCAAACCCACCCAGGGAAGAATACATTTAATCATACTGTCATTCTCCATCATGGTGCTGTTTTACAGACCTCCTCAAAACCCTCCTTTTTAAATTGTAATTTATTAACAGTAACATGGAACTAGTAACAGTAGCAAGAAGTTGCAAATACACAAGTGAAGAAGTTTACAATATTTCACAGATGTGATCATGTGGCATCATCTCTGAAGTTCACCAATAGTGTCTGGACATTCCAGAATTGATCAGAAATATCATGTAGCTAAAATGTGAACCGTCTCTATTCTGTTCTCTTCTCGGCATCAGTCCATCCTGCTTCTTTTTATCATCTGTTGTACCCCTGGGTCATATCTCACTATGTCACTGTGCCATAGTTTGTTCTTGTGGCACTCTCACAGCTCTTCTTTTCTCTTCACCCCCCCATCAGTTCTGTCTTTCTTGTTTTCAGTGGATTATTAAAGGATTTTTGTTCTGCTTGCACACTTGTTCTCCCTCTTCATACTCCTCCACACTAATAGTCCATAAATGACTTTCTCTCTTGCTGTCAGGTGTATAACCTCATTTTTGGCTCATTCCCTGGAGCAAAATCCGATGGGCAGAGCAGGGTTGAGGGTACAAGCGACACATACAGCCTGGGGGAGAAGGCTCTTAAAATAGAGGTATGACTGCTTATCTCTAGACGCTAATTATATTAAAAGCTGACTGTTATTAGTTTCAGTTTGTATATTTGTCATTGTATATTATTAGCTCCACCCTCACACCTACATCCCCTTTTCACAGCAATTTAGACATCTAATCATACACCTAGGTTACTTATTACTCAAATTAGATGTTTTCAAATAAAAATCCAGATTAATATTAACTTTTAATCCAAACTGTATGTACTATACGGTATATACCATTAAACCTGTCTTCTAACTGGGCCTACATTTAAAATATACGAGGAGAAGTTTCTACGTATTACATTGTAAAATAGTGGTCCTGCTATGTAACATGTAAACTGGGAATCCAAATTAGGTCTCATATACAGTTGCACATGGCATTATATACTGTGTTTATGCTCAGTGGCTCTGTACTCCTTAGTCCTCTCGAGATCCACCTTCAATATTTCATTGCCAAATTTGCTTTAGGACCAACTTCTAGAAGGCTGGCATAACCTGGAGGGAGGTCTGATCCACAAGGCTCTGCGAGACCCTACGAAGGCAGCCCACCGGCACGGGCTGGTCAAACTGATGTCCCAGGCTCTGGGTCTTGCTGGAGGAGGTGAAGGCAAACCCTACGATCCCCAGGGGCTGCAGGAGATGGAGGTTTGTTTTTTTTTCTTTGGCAAGTGTGTTTTGCATATATCTGAATTGGCCTCTACTGTTAGCTTGAACATAGTGGAAATCTTCATTCTTCAACATTCAGGCCATCCTGCTGACTAGCTCCATGCTGGAGCTGCTCACCTGTGGGAAGGGTGGGAACAGTGAGCTGAGCAAGATCCTGTTGGTGCCCGAGAAGCAACAGTCAGTGCTTCAGTCTTATCGCAGAATCGTGTGCGGAGGAGGGGAAGGCCAACGAGCTCAGCGCTTTGGAGAGATCAGCCAGGAGCTGAGGGACCAGATAGATACCCAGACAGTCATAGAGAAGGTAATGGCATAGAGAAGCATCCAGGAATGCTAGTACACCACATGTAATCTCAAAAAAACTGACATTTTAGAAACGTGCAGAATATGAATCAGGTTATAATAAGATTCATGTTGTGTCTACAGTAGTTATGTGTTATATTTACATATTTCTTTTCTCCAAAGCAACTTACAATGTTGGGCTACAGAACAAAGATTTCCCCACTTCCACAGCTGGTTAATTTTAACTGGTTAAACATGTTCCTCAAGGGTACTACAGCAGGAGGTGGGAATCAAGCTTTCAACTTCCAAGCCCGAAGGCAACAGCTCTAACCACTACACTACCTGTTTCCCTGTATTATAATGCAGATATCTGTCTACTTATGCTTAATGTGTTCCTGCAATTTGACTCCTAAGGTGAAATTTTGTTAGCCAGAACCATAATCATTACCATTACAGCAGGAACTTAGAAAATTTTCCCATGCTTGGTTCATTTTACTTGTAAACACAGAAAAATCAGCCTTGTATTTTGTCACAGGCTGGTAACAGATATTAAATAATTTAAATAATTTCACTCATACAAACAAAAACTACTACTGTAACATTATTGTTTCAATGGGTGCTGCTTCCTCCAAAAATGACTCAACTTAAGTTCTGATTGTATTTCTGGCAATGCAAAAGTTAAACACATGAAGTTTAAACATCCAAATAATAAAGTGACTTGTATATCAATGGGAAATGAAAAATAACATCTGAATGGAATTTCATATTGTAAGGGCAATGATTGGACAGCGAAACACAGCAAAGTACGACCAAAGTGAAACCAAACTAGGAGATTTCAGTACATCACAAGGCATAACTGCTCTCTACAACGTGCATGAAGAGGTTTGAGAAATGGCACCATTCTAATACCAAACAAAACCTCACATCTGACAATAAAGGGTGACACAACCTTCTTTGTTACTATCATTTCAACATCCACAGCTGCGTCTGGAGCAGTCCAACTCTTCGCTGCTGCCTTCTCAGTCCCATTTGGGTGCTCTCCTTAAGGACCTGGCTGATGTGGAGCGGCTGCTGAGGGATGTAGACCTTCTTTCGGGTTTGGCCCGTCTCTTGCCCAAGGGGGCCTGTGCAGGTCACCAGCCCCCGCCGCCAGCCAATGCCACCGCCTGGAGTCCCAATGCCACCACTTGGGGGCCAAATACCACTGACACCCCTGGGGAGGAGAGCAAAGCAGCAGTTGGTGGTGTGGCAGAAGGAGAAAACCCACGCTCACAGTTCTCTGCCTTTGTGCAGCTGTGGGCAGGTCTGCAGCCCATACTGTGTGGGAATAACAGGTACAGGCAGAAGTGGACAGTGTCAAGGTGGGTTTTTGACTGCTCTGTCTTTCCAGTAAATATTATCTCTCTGTTTGCACCCAGGATCATTGAGCCAGAGGCCCTAAAGCAGGGCAACATGAGCTCCCTAGGATTTACCAGCAAGGAACAGCGAAACTTGGGCCTCCTGGTACATCTCATGACCACAAATCCCAAGATTCTCTACTCTCCCATTGGTTCAGAGGTCGATAAGGTCATCCAGAAGGTAAATGCACTCTGACATGCACTTATAATAGCAGTCAAAAGTTTAAGTACATGTGGGCATCCTGGGCAATGCTTTTATGGAACAAATGGGAAAGTAGAGAAAACAAAGCAACCCATAAATGTGCTGCATATCTGGGAAAATGCTGCAGAAGAGTAAGGCATGGTGAAAGGGATGGTTTCTCATTTACTGCTAAAATTTGTTAATCAAATACCTAGTGAACAAAAAATAGTTTCCGGTAACCATATTCAGACTTTTGAATGGTATTGTATAATTTATAATACACCCTTTCATTTGTTTTAGGCATACATATAGAAAGTAAAGCACATTGCCCAAGAAGTAGAAGGCCAACAGAGAAAAAAAAAAGTGGCGTCAGATTCCTTCATTACTGGTATAATACTGACTTTCCACAATTAAATCTATTAACTGAGAAGACAGGAAAGCACAAATACTAGCTGCAGGGTTAAGGAATTCATTAAAAAAATAGAAAGTCTGCAGCCAGTTCCGTTTTACACAACAATCACACGTTGCTTACATGCAGGAAGAGTTATTTTCCCTGATGAATTGTTTATTAGTCGCTCTGCCCATCTGTTCTTGTTTAGTCTCCTGGTTGTATATGAGCTAAATGAGTTATTGACTGTCCTAGCTCAGTTACTCAGCCACATCTAGCAGATACTGGTCACAAAATGTACACGTATTCAGGCCGAGAGAAGAGGCAGGGAATTGGAGAGGCGTGGTGGGACAATTGTCTGTAAGTTTGGAATGGAATGGGTAAGGGTAATGGTATCACGGATGCAAATGTGTTATTAATAGGGTTAATTTTAATAGCCAATAGTGTTAATGTTCATTCCTGAGGAAGAGGGGAGCAAAATAAACGCTGGGTGCCTCAGTGGTTACAGTTATTGCCCTGTGATCTGAAGATCATGGGTTCAAATTCCTCTTCCGCCTATGTTGTCCTTTATTATTTATCCTATCCTTTTTCACCAAAGCTGCTTATAATATTATGTATAGTATATATTATATATTATATATATTATATTATACATTATAATATATTATACTTGCAGTGATTTACCCATTTATACACCTTGGTCATTTATGCTATGAAATTCAGGGTAAGTAGCTTACTCATGAGTATCACAACAGGACTCAAGTAAGATATTTTCTCTCAATTACTCTGGAAAGAAGAATAATAAATGAGCAAGGCCAGGAAAAGTAATGGTTTGCATTGGTGAGTAAATAGATTAACACTTTAATGGCCAAGCACATTGGCACATGAGCAACCTGACAAGGTGGACACTTATTCAGACTCCAACAGGGTAAAGCTTCAAAATGGTATTTGAACCAGCAGTGGGGCAGCAGGTGGCATAGTAGCTGCAGCCATTTCTTTGCATTCGAAAGATTCAGGTTCAAATCCTCTCTCCTGCTGTAATACCCTTGATCTATTTTCTTACTCTGAATTGCTCCAGTAAATAAAAAAGCCCAGATATATAAATGTTTAAGTATCTGAAAGTAGCTTAGTGAACAAAAAAAACTTGCACTGAAAGTCACCTTGGAGAAAACTGTCAGCTAAACTAATAAATAATTATACATTTTATAATCAAAGTCAAAATTTAAAAGAGGATGCAGTAGATATTATCCTGCAGACAGTAGTATGGATAAAGAGTGATAGTGGTTTAGTAAGTAGTGTAAAAGCAATCTGTAAGTCCTGGATGTGAGGAGAGCATCAAGTAGCCAGGTAGGATGCAGCCAGGAGGGGTGAAGACACATTGCCAGTAGAAGATGGTACCTCTTTGTGGTCTTTATGTACTGCCCTTCCTGCAGGCCAATGAGACGTTCGCCTTTGTGGGGAATGTGACTCACTATGCTCGCATATGGCTCAACATCTCGGCAGAGCTGCGGACCTTCCTGGAGGAGGGGAAGTTGCACAACCACATGACCTGGCTACAGCAGGTAGTGCGCATACCCACAGTGCAACAGCTTATGGCTGCATTTGACTGCATTTGAGTGGCACATAAAACCAAATGTGTGTCTTCTTTTTTGGGCAATGGGAGTTCGGGGCTCCGTTTCGCTGTTCTTTGCTGGTTCAGTGCTCTCTGAAATTGGACTGTGAGCTGAGGCTGAAATAGATTGAATTTATATAGTCTGCCGGGTTTGGCAAAAAGAGCTCACCCAACAGGTTGGGTTTGTCAGCCATTGCTGCAAGGATGGCTGCTAAATGGAATTGAATTTATGTCTTCAGTGACAGAAATCCAATAAATTTAGTTTATCGGATAAATATTTGATGAGGGTGAAGTCTGTGGACAGAACATCTGTGTTTGGTGGCCCTGTCAGTTCACCTCGGACCTGCGCCGGCACCCTGAGCTGCTGAACGCCACGGACAGCGAGTTTGTGCGCAGCTTGCTAGAGGGCAACTTCACCCTGCCGGACACAGGCACCCTGCTGGAGCAGCTGGACACCATTGACAATGCTGCCTGTGGCTGGACGCACTTCATGTCCAAGGTCAGGCACAGAACCCCAGAATGGGCTGGAGCCCTCAGCCCATCGCTTCACTTTGAACCTAATACCCACTTGTACAACCGTGAAATACAAAACAGGCTGAAAGTGTTGCTTTAAAGTGCAAGGAAGTGACAAATAACAGGGGGTATATTGAAAAAGACCGATAGCTGATTTTGCTTCTGTCTTGAATGATGGTGCTCAACAGAACTTGTTTGTCTATAAAACAAGTATTCTTAGCCTTGAGTGCTGTAAAATAGCTGTTATTCAAGTGTGATTTAAATCTGCTCTCTTTTTTTTGAACATGCCTTTTGTATCTGCATTTGGTTATTCTTTTAAATAATTGCACAACAAGAATCCATGCAACAAGAGCAAAAACAATTTATTGATTTTGTAAGGGATTTAATATGACATTGCTTTTATTGTACATAGTTTTATGAAAACTAAATGAAAAAACATAAAATTTAGGTGTAAAGGGCAAATGTAACCTCATGTGGTAGATAGATGCAGAGTATGTGAGTACTGGTTCATGCCTGTCATTTGTTTTCACTTGTCCTGCTATACAGGCTTCCCTTGTATAATGGAATAAACAAGAATTTGGACATACAAGCAAATGTAATTTGTACTGTAAAATTTGCATTAAAAACTCACACTTAGGAGAAATGATTTAGGAGAAGAAACATTTCAGTTCAGAATAAACATCCATCTTTATAGATGCGTGAAATATGGTTAATGTAATCTGTCATGGATACAAGCACCTTCAGAAAGTAAATAATTATATTGTGAAATGTGGAAAAGGGGCAGTGGGAAGTGCAGTGGGTATCACTGTCGCCTTGCAATTCAAGGAGCCGGGTTTGAATAATTTGCTTGTTTTCTAATATCCCGGAGCATGGCACATACCCTGAATTGTCAAAATTACTTACCTGTATAAATGTGCAAATAATTAATATTGTGCAAACCTAACATTGTGAATTGCCTTGGGAAAAGGGAATGACATAAATAATAGCTTATAATGAAATGAATAATGCAGACCTAGGCATATTTTCTTTGTGTTGCTCTCTGTGTGTCTGGGAAACAGGTCAGTGTGGACATCTTCAAGGGTTTCCCTGATGAGGAGAGCATTGTGAACTACACGCTGAACCAGGCCTACCAGGACAATGTCTCAGTCTTTGCCAGTGAGTTGCCCTCCATGCTTTGCCACTGGAGAGTTCTCCTTGGGTTGTTTCCATGGTTCCGCATAGCCTCTGAATCGGATGCTGCTTGTTTCACTCTGACAGGATGCAACCTGAGGAGAAGCAAATGATCGGCAGTAATGGAATCTGACTCCGCCGCTCCCCTTTCCTTTCCAGGTGTGATATTTCAGACCAACAAGGATGGTACCCTGCCACCCCACGTCCTCTACAAGATCCGTCAGAACTCCAGCTTCACAGAGAAGACCAATGAAATTCGGCGGGCTTACTGGCGCCCTGGGCCCAACACAGGGGGGAAGTTCTACTTCCTGTATGGCTTTGTGTGGATACAGGGTATGGAGCTGTTGCTTCCGAGTGGCGAGCATTTAAAAGAGCTGCTTTTTTGTGTCCTCGATATATTTATATCCCGCTGTACAATTGCTTCAGATTCAATACAGACATTCAGCATGGAGCTACAGCAGCACTAACTGCCCAGTAATTCTTTTTCCATTCAATAAAAATGTTTAGCATGCAGTTCGTCGCTGATGGCTTGCTAAAATTGAAATAAACAGGGGAACAATACAATCGAGGTATTCAGTAGTAACCCAGGGACCAGAATAAGCCAGTCTTCTGGAACTCATCTGGTGCGTCATTGGCTGGAGAATAAGAACCGGCAACGAGAGAAAGGAAAATGGCCTTTTATATATGCAAAGGGAAGAGTTTATTTTTAATGTGCGGGTGTCTTAAGTTGTCATATTGCATTGAGTTTCTGTAGCTCTGTCACTCTCCTTTATTATTACTTTATTACAGATTTATAACCTATTTATACAGCTTGACGTTTACTAAGATCACATCAGATAAATTAACTATTTAGAGGTTAAACATCCACCTGTACTCTTTAGAACCTGTGATCTTTTCTGTTTCCCTGGTTGCGCTTCTTAAGCCATTATGTCACCTTTTGGTCACATGTATGAGCGCTCATGATTCTCAGGGAACATTGATGAGATGAGAAATACTTTGTTAGATTAACATGTAGTCAGTACATTTGGCAGATGCTTTTCTCCAAAGTGTAAAACGCAGAGTAAAGAAAAAAAATTAAGGACAGATGAAGAACTTTGGAAACAAACACCTGACTCTTAAAGCACAACTTCTTTGATTGATACCACCGTTTTGCTGGCAAACATTACTTGAGTAGCTGCTGAGAGATTCATTTTGGGATAGAAGTTTTTCAGCTTTCTTCCTTCTATTCGTCTGAGAGCAGCCTGCCGCTTATGTGTTTATGAAACCGAAAGAGACCTTAACTTGTCACTCCTGCTGCCTGTGAGAATGTCCGTTACACTGAAAAGGCTTCAGTGATGCAGTGCCATGTCATGCCGGTCCTCAGGAGCCATTAACTCTCCAGCGATTGTCTGGGTTCCAGTGGATGCAGTGTGATGATGTCACAGGGTACTGCAGGGTAAACATCCCGCATAAATGAGACTTTCTTTCCGGATGAAAAAACGGAGAATTGGTTGTGTTGTCTGCTTTCACGCTGGTGCCTTTTGAGGTCACCGAATCTTGTTTAAAATGTTGTATGGTCACTAGAGGGGAATGAAACAAATGTAAACTAATTTGGCACGAGGATTTTACCAAGTGATTTATTTCTAAGCTGTCTGCCTTTACGTTTTCATGTTTATAAATCTGGCCACTAGGTGGCACAACTTTTAAAGACGTGATTATGACCTAAAGGTTGACAGTTTGAAAAGAAAAGGGGCCTCTTAGTGCATTTTGTTTAAAAACAGTTAAGGTTAAGTTTTAAAAACTTTTGTTTTTAAGAAGCCAAGTCATACATAACCTCGGTCGTTCTGCTTCCCACGTTCTGTGATGTCACCACATTTTTATGAGGAAACGGCATCCTCAAACTTAATTCCTATCATGTGTCCGATTCTTTTGCACACCAAGTTAATTTTATTCATGTCTGTGCTTTGAACTCAGAGCTGTACAACATTCTAAAGAGGTTTTTGTACCACTGCTACCAATTTATCAATTAGGCTACCTCAGGAAACACAGTTCTTTATTTCTTTTTATATTAGATTCTGTTTGTGGTGTTGGACAGTATAATCTTATTGTTTCCTGTGCTGCGTTTTCCACGTTTATTGAATTAAAAAAGCACCTCTGACTTACTGGGAAATGTTGCTTTGTGTCAACAATGACAGCTGTGGGTTGACCATGGCCATACAGGGTTATTGTGCCCTATCCTAGGTTTTGGGGATGCTAAAATTGTGGCAGAACAATGGGTAACACTGGGCACCACCTCATTCTTCCTGGGCAATAGCTTCAGACTTGGGTTCACATCTAGCTAAGTATGTGTGGAGCTTTCAGATTTTCCCAGTGTTCACATGGGTTTCCTATAGTCCAAAGACTTGTGAATCCATCCTTTTTGTGAGAACCATTCGGGTGGTCACAAGAGTTGACTCTGACTCAATGCCACCCATCTTGCCCTTGCCAGTGCCTGTCAGCTTATGTCCCCTGTGGGGTTGGGATGGATGAATTGCTCCTCTGTGGTACAGTTGACTGATCACTTGATTTATTGGTTGTACCTGTTCCGCAGACATGATAGAGCGAGCCATCATCAACTCGTTTGTGGGCCACGATGTGGTGGAACCGGGGAACTACGTCCAGATGTTCCCTTACCCCTGCTACACCCGGGATGAGTAAGGCAGACCCCATTATGTGTTCCTCACGACTGGACTTCCTCCTTCACCATTTTCCTTTTGTCTTTTTCATAAACTGAGCTGTACATCTGTCTTTTACTGTCTTTTGTTGTCCATAATTTGTTTTGTTAATCTGTCATATACTAATATAACATGGTTTTCTTTCTGCTGCTCCTCTTTTGTGTCTTGTCTTTTTTATACAGCTTCTTATTTTTCTTTTTATTGTTACACATGTTTTTGCACCAGTCTCCCCCTTTCCCAGCACCGAATATCAATCTGTACACCTGAGCATCTCTCACGAGTGCCAGGATAACATCTTCTATCCATCCCCGGCAGCTTCCTGTTTGTGATCGAGCACATGATGCCACTCTGCATGGTGATTTCCTGGGTTTACTCGGTCGCCATGATGATCCAGCACATTGTAGCAGAGAAAGAACACCGCCTCAAAGAGGTTTGTGTGTGTTTGTGTCTAATGGGACAAAGACAAAACTCAGCACGTTACTCTGTTTTTCTGTTTCCCCCCAACAAGAAAGGCTCAATACTGCCCCCTGCTGTTAACTCAAACACTTACCCTCAGTGAGTCTTGAGTCATCAGTGTTTTGTTTCTACTCCCTGTGATGTTATATAATCATGCCCTCAAGCATCCCAACTTGCCCATGGACCTCCTTCTCTGCTGTTTGTGCCAGGTGATGAAGATGATGGGCCTGAACAATGCGGTCCACTGGGTGGCCTGGTTCATCACAGGCTTCGTCCAACTGTCCATCTCAGTGACGGCACTCACTGCCATCCTCAAGTACGGCAACGTGCTCATGCACAGTGACCCCTTCATCATCTGGCTCTTCCTCACAGTCTACGCCATTGCCACCATCATGTTCTGGTAAATGACCTTTAGCAAGACAGTAGATCAGAGTCATTTCTTCTATAAAGCAAACAGAACATATAATATTGCTTGGAGATTTAGGTACTTTGATCCATTTGAGGAGTGATGGCCACTATTCTTCCAGCATCTGACCAGCTCTCTTGACTGTTCTGTTAAAAGCCTCTGATCTTTTCTTCTAGACAACTTTATTTATTTGTTTGTTTTTGTTTGTTTAATCTACGTTATACCCCCCCACACCCCCCACATCTCTTGGTAGCTTCCTGGTGTCTGTAATCTACTCCAAAGCAAAGCTTGCCTCTGCCTGCGGGGGCATCATCTACTTCCTTAGCTACGTACCCTACATGTACGTAGCCATCAGAGAGGAGGTGGCACACGACAAGATCACAGCCTTTGAAAAGTGCATCGCGGTACGACACACCCCATCTCCACCCCCTCCTCACCTCCTATGCTTACGCTGGCACGTTCACTTCTGTGTGTGGGTGCTGGATGCTGTTTTCAGCACATGCTTTAAATATACAGTATTTGTAATTTGAATATAATTTGGAATTTTATACTTAATTTCAAGCATTGGAGTGCTTCTGCCAGGGTTTCCTCATTTCATTCTCTCTTTCTGTGCCTGTTTTACAGTCACTAATGTCCACCACTGCCTTCGGCCTCGGCTCCAAGTACTTTGCCCTGTACGAGGTGGCAGGAGTGGGCATCCAGTGGCGCACTATCAACCAGTCGCCTGTAGAGGGCGATGATTTCAACCTGCTGCTGTCCATGGTGATGTTGATCATCGACACAAGTGTGTACGGCGTGCTCACCTGGTACATCGAGGCGGTGCACCCTGGTGAGCAGCCTCATGTCACCACTTCCAGAGGGCGTGACTTACGGGCATTTAAGTAACGTAACATGTTTTGTTATTTGGTAGTTTTAAGTTATCGTAAATCTTATCTACTTGAACGATCCTAACACTAAGTCTCTTTTCTGTAAACTTTTCACTTACACATTTTTTCTCTCCTCGATTCCGCCCTTATCCAGGGATGTATGGTTTGCCCCGCCCCTGGTACTTCCCCCTGCAGAAGTCCTATTGGCTGGGAACTGGGCGTGTTGAGACGTGGGAGTGGCCTTGGGGTGCAGGTGCCAGACTCAGTGTAATGGAGGAGGACCAGGCATGTGCCATGGAACACCGCCGGTCTGGTATGTCCCACTGTTGTCCTTCATCAACCAAAGTGCCGATGTTCAATCTGTTGTGTTTCATACAAAATCGGGCTTGCAAGGCCACCTGCTATTGTGTTCCTCCCGCTTTTATTCCACAGGATAGACAGCAGTGAAATACAGCAAAATGTGGTGACATTAATTGAGCTCATTTCTGCAGTGTTTAGTGGAGCTAAGAATCGGCCAGTTGGTTTATTTAATCTATTTAACCAGCTTAAAATTCCACACGTTTTATGCCAGTATACAGTGGGTATCAAAAGTCGACACACCCTTATTGAAATATCACATTTTGTTGCTGTAAAAGCTGAAATTAAAAATAAATCATGCTAGACCCTTTTCACTTTACTAAGATCTTGAAACAAGCAGTGTTTAAGTGAAAAGTAGAAGGACTGCGTTCACGGTGTTACTTGCACAAGTGTACGCACCTTTTGAATGGGTGTTAGAACTGTTTTCTGATTGAAGTGCTCACATTGTATATAACTTCACCTGGCTTCAGTTAACCTGGGTCTACTGTTGGGCATTTTGGTGGTCATCTTATTATGGGGCTGGTTTTCTTCAGCTGAGACCGTGTCTCTGGTTAAGATACAAGGAAAAGGGAGTAGCTCAATATACCAAAATATTTTGGCACAAAACCTGTTGCCTTCTGCCAGAAAACTAAAGTTAAACAAGAATTTAATCTTTCGACCTGACAACAATCCAAAACACAAAACTAACTAAGCAATGAGTTATGAAATGTCCTCAAATTGCCCAGCCGAGAGCCCAGACCTCAGTCCAGTTGAATATTTTTGGAGTGAAGTAAAGAAAGCTGTTCACAAGAGATCACCTTGCAATTTATTCCAACTTGAAAAATGGGGACAAATGACAAAATCTCCATGTGCTGAGTTGTTGGAGACCAATCGACTGAGACTTACAGCAGTAACTGAAGTAAAACTTGCCTCTACAGATTAGTTGAAAGGTGTGCACACTTGTGCAATTGAGGTTTTTTATTTATTATTTTTCCTAAAAGTCATCCTTTTTAAAATATTGTTTGTTTCAAGATGTGATTAGAGGTATATAGTGGTCTTGCATAATTTGTTTTGATTTTAGTCTTTTCCTCAACAAAATATGACATCTCTGTAAGGTGTATGGACTATTGTTATGCACTGTGCTTATGGAAACAGTTTAAGCAGCTTGTCAAGGGAACAGTCTCATCTCCAGGCTTCCGGTGTGATTTGCAGTGCTACATTTCAGTTACCAGTGTTTTTACCTACATCACACTTGAGGATTTGGTGGCACGTTGGCTGTGAGAAGCTGAAGCTGTCCACATGTTCCCCACAGAGGAGACACGGGGCATTGAAGAAGAACCCAGTCACTTGCCCCTTGTGGTGTGCATTGACAAGCTTACCAAGGTGTACAAGACGGGTAGCAAGCTGGCTCTCAACAAGCTGAGTCTGAACCTGCATGAGAACCAGGTGGTCTCTTTCTTGGGCCACAATGGTGCTGGCAAGACCACCACCATGTAAGATCTGTGTGTGTGAGTGTATGTGAACATGTGTGTGTGTTTGTTGAAATGTTCACCTTATTTTTTTGTGTTTGAAGCTGCCCTTATTTGTAACAAGATTTTCCACATTACTTTGATCAAGTTGGTCATGTCCACCTCCCTCATTTTCTGCCCCAAGGTCCATTCTGACCGGCCTTTTTCCCCCTACCTCGGGCTCAGCCACCATCTATGGACACGACATTCGCACAGAGATGGAACGCATCCGGCAAAACCTGGGCATGTGCCCACAACATAATGTGCTGTTTGACAAGCTCACAGTTGAGGAGCACCTGTGGTTCTACTCACGCCTCAAGGGCATGGCTGAGGAGGATATCCGCAAGGAGATGGACAAGTGCGCTGTGCTTCCCACTGCCACTGGCCATCTAGTGGTCAACCTCTGCTACTACATACGTTGACAGTGATAGTTTCTTATTCATTTTATTTATGTGACAAATTTGTTCAAGACTTACAATGTTAGATGAGCAACATTAAAAATATTTTACCTGTGCCTCGATGGAAGTGCCATTGAGTCAAACTCAACTCATAGCAACCTTTGGCATGGTTTCCTAGGCACAGGAGAGAAGTGGTTTGATGTTGCCGTCTTCCATGCAAACTACACACCCTGAGCTGGAAGTGAACTGCTGTGCTACCAGCTGCCCAATTTAACCGAAATTATGAGTTAAATAACACTTTACAGCCAAATAAAAGGGCGACGCAGTATTATCAACCTTGCAAAATTATTTTAAAAATGTACACTGGTGTTTCCAAAAATGTTCAGTGCTGTGCAAACATCTTAGGCATGCAACTTCAGTGTCTGTTGAGAAGTACAGGTAGATTCTTATCTTCCCTCGGGGAGGTTTCTGATTGGTCCCAAATTCATTCTGCAGCCTGAGAATGACCTCAAACACCCAATCTCTGTCATACACACCTATCTTGAGCAAAAAGAAGGAATCCTGCAACAGATGGTGTGGTCCCCACAGAGCCCTGATCTCAACATGATCGAGTCAGTCTGGGAGGACATGCAGAGACAGTCAAAGTCTGCAGAAGAACTGTGGCCAGTTTGGAAGAACCTACCAACCTCTACCTTAAACTGCATGCAAGTTTGCATAAGAGAACTGATGCTGTTTTAAAGGCAAAGGGTGGTCCCACCAAATATTGATTTGACTGAAGTTTTTTTTGTCTACTGCACTTTTTAGAAGGTTTATTGATTAATAAGTATTCATGGCATTATTTTTGGAACCGTCCTCGCTTTATAGCATTTTTCACACAGGTGCCTAAAACTTTTGCACAGTACTGTACATTTAAAAGAATGTTAGACTTGAATTCTGACTATTCAGGTTACTTAATGGATACACATCAAGTGTGTACCTCAAAGCTTGGGGGAGGATTTGGTCTGATGATCCTTCTTGTCCCATTGCAGGATGATCGAGGACCTCGAGCTGTCCAACAAGCGGCACTGCCTGGTGCAGACGCTATCGGGAGGAATGAAAAGGAAGCTCTCAGTGGCCATTGCCTTTGTGGGGGGCTCCCGTGCTGTTATTTTGGACGAGCCCACGGCTGGGGTGGACCCCTATGCCCGGCGTGCTATATGGGACCTCATCCTCAAGTACAAGCAAGGTGAGGCACTGCAGGTCTCCAGTGAGAAACCGCTGAAAGGGGAAAGGCAGGGTGTAGTGGGGGATATATGTACAAATCGACGACGAGTGTCAACTAGGGAGACATCTCTTTATATTTTTTAACCACTCCACAAGAAGGCAGCCCTTTTAAGATATCATCTTTATTTTGGAATCCATATTTGTTATGGAGTCCTTGAGGTTTCAGTACTGTAGCTGGCACGAAGTCTTTACACAGTACCCTGGCCAAAAAAACTAATCACAAAATGAAGGAGACATTTATGTAAGTTATATATGCAGTTCTTGGCTGCCTTTCAGAGTTATTTTACAAGCAGCCCAAAACTATTCCAGCACTCTGCTTGCAGCACAATAAATCAAGAATGGGCATGTAATGAAACACAATGTAGTTTTATTTAAAAATCAACAATTTAGTTAGTTTCATTTGAAATGCTGCTTATTAAGCAAAATATATTGTAACATTTATCATTTTACCAGGAAAAAACTCCCTTAGTAAATACACCTTCAGTACAGCTTCCCCTTTATTCAGTTTGAGTCTAATTCATTTAGCTGACGTCATCCTCCAGTGTGACTTAAGATGTTGGATGGATTTGTGTGCCATGTTGCTTACCTTTATTTGTCCATTTGTACAGCTGGATTATTTTTTTAATGTGTAAACTTAAAAACTCCAAGTAAGTACCAGGGTAGCTTAGCACAAAGTGGGATTTGAACCTGGGATCTTTGATTGCAAGACAACAACTGTAATCACTCCACCATGTTTTATCAAAAAATATTTCAGAAAAAATAGTTGAGGGCTTAAGCTAGATGAAACCCAACCAAAATTTTGTGCACCTGACTCAAGCCAGCAGAAAATGTGAAAATGTACAGGGACCCTTCTGCTATCTGCAGAAGTACTGTTCTCCTGACCTTTTGTAACTGGCTGGTCCTGCTCCACCTATGTCCCAGGCCGCACCATCCTGCTGTCCACCCATCACATGGACGAGGCCGATTTACTGGGCGACCGCATTGCCATCATCTCCCACGGCAAGCTAAAGTGCTGTGGCTCCCCACTCTTCCTCAAGAGCACGTACGGTGATGGCTACAAGCTGACACTGGTCAAGAAGCAAAGCGACTCCCACAGCACTGGTCAGTGTTTGCTTGGCACAGCTGCAGGTCTTTGGCGACCTGCCCGGCCTTCTCACCCACATGCTGATGACTCAGCTCAGAAGACAGCCATCTTGTTTCTCAAAATGTCTTTTATGGTTTCAGTGCTTTGTCTTAGCTGCCACCTCCTCCTTTTTCCCCCAGATCCAGTCAGCCGGCCACCCAGCTCTGTGTCCCCATCCACTGTCCCACCTTCCTCCTTGTCCCCGTGCTCAGAGGCCCGTGTTACCCAGTTCATTCGCCAGTTTGTGACCTCCTGCCTGCTGGTGTCTGACTCCAACACAGAGCTGTCCTATGTGCTGCCCTCAGAGGCCATCAAGAAGGGCTGCTTTGAGAGGCTGTTCCAGGTATGAGATGGGAGAAGACCATAGTAGAAAGATGGGTGTGGACCATGGAGGGAAAGGGGCTCAGGCTAGGAAGAGACTGAGGAAGAATCAGAGAGAGGTTAGAGTAGCATCTGAAAGGGTTTAGGGCTTGACCTTAGAAAGATGGGCTGGAGTCTGAAGGAGTCTAGGCATGGAATATTAAAAGTGCTAGAGTTTAGAGATTGTCTGGAGAGAGATGGTGCAGAGTCTGGCAGAGTTTAGGGATGGGCTGGGGAAAGAAGGGGGTGGAGTCTCCTAGTGTCTGGAGTTAGCCCCGAGATCCTGGGATGAGGCACTATAAGTCTGAGGAACTGGACAGTAAAGAGAAGTAATGGGTTCAGTGATTAAGCACAGTTATGTTGGCACAGTTACAGAGAAAGAAAAGGGCCTCTGTTTCAAATATGGCATAAGGACTGGAATTATGTCATGGGATTGTGTCATCTGTTTAGGTTTGAACTAGGACACATAGTCCCAAGAGTTCCAGTTATCAGTAACCACTGGACATTTGCCCAGGTCCATGATCAGTGCTGGCTGTGTGTCCCACAGGCACTGGAACAGAGTCTCGACAGCCTTGCACTCACCAGCTTCGGGGTGATGGACACCACGCTGGAGGAAGTCTTCCTTAAAGTGTCTGAGGAGGACCAGTCGCTGGAGAACAGTGATGCTGGTAAATTAGGAGAGCGGTTTAGTGACAAGGAACAGTTTGTTTTGTCTGCGTGATTCTCAGGTGGTCCTATATGACCAAGCACACAATAACATGCTGTGAATAGTCCCCATTATTGCAGATTTATAGTGTCATGCAAAACAGGAATACGATATCAGTAACCTTTAATAAATTACAACCTGTTTTAAGCACACTTGTATCAGTGGTCACATTTCAATGGTGGGAACATTTGTCTCACTCAAGCCCATCATCTTTCAGACCTGAAGGGGTCCCCAAGTGGCTCCGTAGGGAAGAACTTGTGTCTGGCAGGGCCGCATTCTGAGGGACAGCCTGCTGAGGGCACCGTCAGACCTGAAGTGGAGCTCAGCAACCTGGTGATGTGTTCCCAGATGAGCGAGAGCCAGGGTTCTCTCCGCTCAGCCTCTTCGGTGGGCTCCGTTCGCGGCAACGAAGGCGGCCTCTATTCAGAGTTCTATGGGGATTACTGCCCCCTATTTAACAACGGCCAGGATCCCGACTCCGCCAGCACACAGGGTGAGGGCGCTAATCAATACAAGGTCTGACCTGGAAGAAGAACAGGTGCTGAGGTGTTTTTGTTGCTGTGTGATGGAGACTTGTGGGATCTCTGGGGTTTGTAGATGGATTTGAACTGGCTCTTTGGGCAGATTTTTGAACAGGTTCCCCTGCCGTCCCACAGATGCGGAGGACCCCTCCTCAGAGAAGGAGGTGCTGGAGGGCCAGGGCAGCTTCAAGTTGGAGGGCTGGTGGCTGCGTCTGCGCCAGTTCCACGGGCTCATCGTCAAGCGCTTTCACTGTGCCAAGAGAAACACCAAGGGGCTATTCTCCCAGATCATGCTGCCTGCTTTCTTTGTCTGTGTGGCCATGACCGTCGCGCTCTCTGTGCCTGAGATAGGTGAGGAGCAAGTGACACATGACCAGAGATGCGGATTACCGAACAGCATGAAGTTTCACACATTACTAAACCACATTTCTATAGTTTGATATTTGATACCTTATTCCAAGGCAGATTAAAATCTAATGTTTTTCATAGTAAGCAATTTTTTTAAAGCAAATTTTTTTAAGCAATGATTTAATCATTAATACACCAGGAGAATTTTCCTGTATCGATTCTGGGTAAATTCCTTGATTAAGGGTAGTAGAGCAGAAGAAGGGATTTGAATCCAGGACCTTATAGTAGGGTCAGAGCTCTAACCACTAGGCCACCTGCTGCCCAACATCTTATTGACAAGACTTATCATGCCGGTGTTTGCAGGTTTAGAGATGTGTGGTTATGTGATCCCTGTTTGTTCTCTTTGCTCTCTAGGAGACCTGCCCCCATTAATCCTGTCTCCTTCCCAGTACCACAATTACACCCAACCTCGTGGCAACTTTATCCCCTACGCCAATGAGGACCGTGCCCAGTACCGGTGAGACAGCTCTTACTCTTTATCACCTCTTCTCTCCAGACCACGTTCAGCAAACATTTTTTGGCTTTTATTTAAAGAGAATGCAGAACACTGTAACTGTAACACTTTAATTTGTGCTGTTCCACATCATCAACACTTCAACATCACTTTACCACCATGAAGTATGAGGTGATGACTTAACTTATTGATGGATATTTTTACCCATTTACTTACTGTTTTAATTGTTTGTGCATATGCAAATATTGTATATTGTCTGTGCACTAAAGTGTCTTTGGGATTAAGTGCTATGCAATGATAAATTGTATTCTAATTTATTTAGTGTTTATTTAGTGTTTAGTGTATGGGGAAGTTTAAAAAGAGGTCACATACCATCTATGCCTGCAAAATCAAGCAGACAACACAATGCAGAAAAGCTGCTAGTTTTGCTTTATTCATAACCCACATAGACTGTCTGCTCTCATTGTTCACCCATCAAATAATGTTCATATTTTAAGTGAAGCTAATCGCAGGACTTAACATATACATGCAAGTGAAATAAAACTTTGCTTGTAATCACTCATGTGACATCTCAAATCATTCTTTAGACAGCCATCCCCAGTCTTCACAACACTCGCGTTTGTCATGAAGCCGCAGCTGTTCATCATCTGAAGACACTCAGTCACTGTAGTTCTCATTATTCATGGGAGATCTGTTGTTTGTTCATATGTGATCATCCATCAAGTAGCTCTTAGTAATCATTTCTCTCAAAGTTCTCAGACAAAATCATGCCTCTGCAGTAACTCTGCATCAATAGTGTAAATGATATGGGCAGTAGGTGGTGTAGTGGTTTAGAACCGCCACCTTGCATTTGAAAGCTCCCAGTTCAAATTCCATCTCCTGATGTAGTACCCTCAAACAAGGTACTTAACCTGAATTAAAACAGAAAAAATACACGACTGTGAAATGGGTTAACAGTTATAAGCAACTTAACTCTGTCACTTTTGAGACAAGTGACAGCTGAATGGAAATTTGCAAATAATTTATCTTCTTCCTTTCATACGGTAGAAACAAGTTCTCCCCAGATGCCAGCCCCCAGAAGATCATCAACACCTTGCGTCTTCCTTCTGGCGTGGGTGCCACATGTGTCCTGAAGACCCCCTTCAACAGCACACTAGACCAGTTGGCGCAGACACTTAACCCCAGTGCCAACAACTCAAAGACGCTGGCTGCTCGCTACTTTGACTCCATGTGCCTGGATTCCTTCACACAGGGAGTGCCCCTCTCCAACTTCGTACCACCACCCCCCTCTCCAGCACCCTCTGATGATCCTGACCCCAGCTTTGAGGATGGTACCTGGAACTACACTGCAGGCCCACCCAGCACCATCCACGGTGAGCCCTGCTGCATTCCAGAATCCTCCCACAAGGTGGTGCTGTGAAGTCAAGCCACCCTAACCCTAACCCTTATGCATTATTATTCCCTGTCGGTGTCCCTACGTTTTGATGGGGTGGTTTGGCAGCAAATAGTAGATTAAAAGTCTTTATTAAAATGTAAATTTTTTCATAGGGAAATTTATCTTAATGTTTAGAAATGCCTCCACTAGAGGTCAGTAAATATGTAAAAGTTCTGGAAAAGTTTATCTTGCCAGCTTAACTCATCCACCTTGTCCCCTCGCCACACATCCACAGAGACGGTGACATCGGCCCCATCTCTCCCACTCTCCATCCATGAGCCAGTGCGCTGCATCTGCTCCATGCAGGGGACGGGCTTTTCCTGCCCCAATGGCGTTGGGGGGCGGCCCCCACTCACCAAGGTGGTGACTGGGGACATCCTTGTGGACATCACTGGTCGCAACGTGTCTGAGTACCTTCTTTACACCTCAGATCGCCTGCGTCTGCACAGGTAGGGCCTCCTGGAGGAAGGGCTCCTCGCAGGTATACACTTCATAAGTGTAACGTGGGAAGTGTTGTATGTGACTAACACTGCCTTTACTACAGATACGGTGGGATCACAGTCGGGAATATTCAGAAGAATATCCCAGCCACCTTTGGGAAGAATATCCCACCAATGGTTCGGAAGATTGCTGTTCGCCGGTCTGCCCAGGTGTGTGGTTATGTTTGGTTGAGTTCCTTGTGTGATTCAATGCACTGGGCTGACTTTATGGTGACCAGGTTGCATGTCACTTCACAGGTGCTGTACAATAACAAGGGCTACCACAGCATGCCTACATATCTTAACGTGCTCAACAACGCCATCCTGCGTGCCAACCTGCCACTGAGCAAGGGAAACCCCGCAGCATACGGTCAGAAGCACTGCCACTGTGGGAGGGGTTGTGCTGTAGTGTGCCATCCTGTGTGTCATGCACATCTCATATTCTTATGTTTTTGCTGCCAAACTGATCATATGTACGTTTGTGTGTACAGGAATAACCGTGACAAACCACCCCATGAACAGAACTAGCGCCAGCCTCTCCCTGGACTATCTGTAAGTATCTCCCAGTGCTTAAAAAAAATCAGACACGTGGAAACCTTTTGTAATTCATTGATCCAATGCTTTTCTCCCAAATAACTTTATTCACACATTTGTACAAAATGGTAATTTTTACTGTATCAGTTCAGTTTCTTGAACTCAATGTATCAATGTTTCAAGTATCTTGATCAATGGTACTACAGTAGGAAGCTGGATACAAACTTAGATCATTTGAGTGGAAGCTGGGAGCTTTAACCACTATACCACCCGCTGTCCCTGTGTCTCATCTAACAATAGAACTTTCTTCCACCACACAGCCTCTGTAACACTGTCTTAACACTGTGACCTCTGTGTGGAGCAAGTACGAATATATCCAGAATTCAATGTTTTAATTATTTTTTATTTATGTGACACATTTCTCCATAGCAACTATGTTAGGTTTTTACACTAAGTGGCTTTGACTATTTTACATATTTGTATAACAGCTTAATTTATAGTGTATTGCTTCAGACTAAGGCTACTGCAGCAGGAGATGGGCTTCAAATGCAGGTCCTTCAGTTTCGAGGCAATAGCTCACTTTGGCTAGAGGTATCTGCTATGATAACCAGGGAAATATTTACTCTGTTGAACAGTGCTACTCATGCAGAAGTTAAACAACTGGGCCCAGACAAATGAGAGGAATGCTCACAAATGGTCCAAAAAATGTGCACTGGGTAGGGCAGGAATGAAAAGGGAAAATATGGGCTGAAGCAGAACAAAAGAAGCTGGTCAGCTCTGCCAAACTGAGGTTAACAAATGATTTGAAAAGGATTTTGAATATAAAGTTCTGTATAGTTCCCAAATATTTTAAGAAATGTCATGCTGTCTTCTTTAGTTGCTATAACTGCTATTACCTTTGTATGTTTGTATATCCAGCTTGCAGGGCACTGATGTCGTCATTGCCATTTTCATCATCGTCGCCATGTCCTTCGTGCCAGCCAGCTTTGTGGTCTTCCTAGTGGCTGAAAAGTCCACCAAAGCAAAGCACCTGCAGTTTGTCAGTGGCTGTGACCCTATCATCTACTGGCTGGCCAACTACATCTGGGATATGGTGAGGGAAGGGGGGTGTGTGTGAGCAGGCAGTAAGTGTGTCAGGTGGTTTTGGACACATGCAGCATACGTGTCAGTGAAACACCATCCTTCCCTTGCAGCTGAACTACCTGGTCCCAGCAACCTGCTGCGTCATCATCCTCTTCGTGTTTGACCTTCCAGCATACACATCCCCCACCAACTTCCCAGCAGTCCTGTCTCTCTTCCTGCTGTATGGGTAAGAACTCATAAAACACACCAGGTCTGACAGATGCCATGAGGTCAGGAAAATGGGACAGAAAATTTAATACACTTAAATAAATCCAGCTCACTTTTCATTCTGACTCACTCTAGTTTTTATTTTTCATAAACGTTTTTTGGTGCAGTTTCCTTTCTATAACTTGCCTATATATCACAGATTTAACAGTTCTCTGTCGGGTGGTGCTTGCATTGCATCTTGCATACATTTTCTAACTTGTTTTCCATTTCTGCGATACACTGGCTCCCTGCTTACTGCTCAGGTCTGGTGTTCCTGAGTGTTAGTAATCAAAATGAGGAATGTTAAACAGATTAACAGGATCACCTTAATTTTTTTTTTATTTTTTAATTTCATTGCTTTTTGATATTGATAAAATTCTAAAGACATAATAGCATATTTATTGTTTAGCTGTATTGGAGACTACAGAACCTAACTGATAAGCCTTTATTGGTTGTGCCTTATAGACTTTGGAATTCCACAAAGTACAAAAGTTCTACAGTACAATTTTGCAAAAAAACAAATTACATTCAGACTTAAGGTCCGAACTGTATTTTTAAATTGATGAACCAGTATATTTAATCAATCTGTAAAGCTCAATCTGTATTTGCCAGTTTGTTTGCTTTTTTATACACAGCTTTGTTTTTCAAAGCACAGAGTTCACACACACACACACACACACACACAAACATTAGTGATGTGTACTAAATGCAACAAGTTTAAAGGTAATCAAAGTTTGATATATAATTTATTACTGCAGTAGCTGTTTTACTTATGACAGGGAGGGTTTACGTAGGTTTGCTTCAGAAATGGAAAACACCATTGTCATTATCATCATCATCATCATCATCATCATCATCATCATGATATCAAGCGGTGACAGGAGCCAGTAGCTGTAATATATATGCATAACAATTTGTAGAATTTGTATAAGTGGAAATGTAAAAATTATCAAGAGATTATACATGACACACATACAAATCTACATGTTGGTGACATAAGGATAATAAATTTTGCAGCTATATGTTTTGTTATTACTTCTTTCCTTTACACTTTCTAACCTGAGTATCTGTTGAACATAGATCACCTGCTGAAATGTTGTTCATTGTGTGGTCATGGTTAATAAATGGGGTGAAGAATACCTGGGATGCCATGTACCAGGTGGATGGTGTGACAGTTGTTGTCTTGCTCCCTCCAGCTGGTCCATCACACCCATCATGTATCCAGCTTCGTTCTGGTTTGAGGTTCCCAGCACCGCCTACGTCTTCCTCATTGTCATCAACCTGTTCATCGGTATCACGGCCACCGTGGCCACATTCTTACTGCAGCTCTTTGAGCATGACAAGGTAAGCAAATGTGGGTTCTTCATATTAAGCTCATGGTTCCAACAGCAATTAACCTTTTAGGAATAGAACCTTTAGCCTTAGTTACATCCCTGGAATGTTTTTTTTAATTCTCATTTAGGATTTGAAGGTAGTGAACAGCTACTTGAAGTCCTGTTTTCTCATCTTCCCCAACTACAATCTGGGGCATGGGCTGATGGAGATGGCCTACAATGAGTACATCAATGAGTACTACGCTAAGATAGGTAGTGTGTCCTTAAGCCTGTGTTTCCAAAAGTATGTGACCCTTCCATTCATTGCTTTTAATTGCAGTGTCCGTTCACTTCATTTACAGGTCAGTTTGACAAGATGAAGTCACCTTTCGAGTGGGACATTGTGACTCGGGGGCTGGTAGCTATGACCATAGAAGGTTTTGTGGGTTTCTTCATCACCATCATGTGCCAATACAACTTCCTCAGGAAACCCCAGTGAGTCAGAATCCATTACTGTTTGTATGTGTGTGTGTGTGTGTGTGTGTGTGTGTGTGTGTGTGTTGGTAGAGAGTATGACTGCATGTGTGCAACCATGCATGGCGAGATGAGTAACTCAGAATAACTTAGTGTTATGTCTGTAATCTGACTGTGAGCAGGAGGGTCCCGGTGAGCAGTCAACCAGTGGAGGACGATGATGTTGATGTGGCCTGTGAACGACGCAGGGTGCTGAGAGGAGATGCTTGCAATGACATGCTCAAAATAGATAACCTCACAAAGGTATGAGAAGAAGTGGGCGGGGCCGGAGTCATTGCAGAGCGGCCGGTGGGAGAAACCAGCCAGAAGGGGACAGTGCGGGATTGTTTGAGCAGCACTGATTAGATGTTTGGGAATGAGTATCTGAGACAGAGAACAATGTTTGAAAAAAAGAGAAAATGAAAAACAAACCGGACATTATTTTTTTTTTTTAAGGATTATTTCTACTTATTTCAATAATTAATTAATTAATTCAGTGGCCATTTCTCTAAAGCAAATTACACTAGTTAAATTGCTTACCGTTATTCACCCATTTTTACTGCTGGACAATTTTAATTGTACAAACCCACAAGTAAGTACCTTGATAAAGGGTACTAAAGCAGGAGGTGGAATTCAAACCTTGGTTGAGCGCAATGTGGTCAGTAATGAATACAATTAGTATTTAGTAATTAATATAATTAAGTAAATATACCCCGTTATTTTGAGTGTAATTGGTTCCTAGAAATAGCTTGGAATACTACAAACTTGAATATGAGGAAACTATTTCAATTATTTCTTATGAGGAAAATTATGATACGTAGCAGGTTTATCTAAAAAACCTGAATTAATTCCCCTAAAATGTCTCTAACTCTCTAAAATACCTATTTCAGCATGACAAAGAATACTTTACACACCAGTTACTTAATTACCAAACAGATAATGAGGGAATTAATATAGATTTGTGTGTTTATATGCAGTTACTTTTTTGGAATCATACATTTTGTTTCAAATCTTAATATAAGTAGTACTAGCAACAAACATTTAACAGTTTGATATATATAAAAAATGATGAAATGAAAACAATATAAAATAAATGCCTACTGTAATGGTCTCTTGTAATAAACTGCTACCAGGGTACTTACTGACTGAACAGAAATGAACTAAACTATGAAAGCACAAGCTGCATTTGAACACGGGCCACATGAGGCAAAGGTTGAAATGCAGAAGCTGGTATTTGTGCAAGGGTTTGAATGTTTCTCTGATATTCATTGGCTGCTGTTGTGCTTTGTCTTCTCAACTCGGATGCTGACCTGGATATTAAAACATACCACTCATTCTATTGGGAATTTGGAAACCGGGACCTCAACTGCCAGGATATAGGTGTAATTGAATGACTTGCTCACTTTTTCCATTAGTTTGTATCCAGTTTTCCAACAACAGTGGCCTCATAAATTTGTGTAGTGAGATTTTATACATGTATATATTTTTAAAATTTATTTTACCTGTATATTTATCATTTAAATCTTCCCCTGTCAGGTGTACAAGTCCAGGAAGATGGGACGCATTCTGGCTGTGGATCGTCTGTGCCTAGGGGTCCGTCCGGGAGAGTGTTTCGGACTGCTGGGTGTGAACGGTGCCGGGAAGACCACAACTTTCAAGATGCTGACAGGAGACGAGAGCACCACGGGTGGGGAGGCCTTCATTGGAGGTTACAGGTACCGTCAGATGGAGTGACCATGATGGTTTGGTTGTGACTGCATGTGTTATACACATTTGGTTTTCAAAACTTGAATATCTGTGAGAGCTGGAGCTCTTCATAAACCCCATTTCCCCCCCCCCCCCCCCCCCCCCCCCCCCCCCCCCCCCNNNNAACCCCCTTTCCCCCCCCCCCCCCCATCCAGCATTTTGCGGGATCTGCTGAAGGTTCAGCAGAGCATAGGCTACTGCCCCCAGTTTGATGCCTTGTTTGAGGATCTGACTGCCAGGGAGCACCTGGAGCTCTACACTCGCTTGCGGGGCATTCCCTGGAAGGACGAGGAAAGGGTGAGAAAACACCTCCCTTAGCTTGTTACTCCACCTAGTAGCACAACTAAGGAAGGTGGCAGAGAACTACAGAAGAGGGTTAACTCTTTTTCTCTGCCTCCCAGGTGGTTCAGTGGGCCCTGGAGAAGTTGGAGCTGTCAAAATATGCTGACAAGCCTGCTGGCACATACAGTGGGGGCAACAAGCGAAAGCTGTCTACTGCTATAGCCCTGATCGGATACCCCTCCCTCATATTCCTGGTAAAAGTATCTTCATGTCTCTTATTAATGTCAACAAGAGATGCATTGATTTAACAAACATACTGTAATAGATTCATTAACACTGAAAAATCATATTCTGCTGTCTGTCTTTACTTAAGGTCTAATAGCAGAACCTGTTTTGGGATGTGACTTATTGGTTCTTTTTATTAATGATGTTTAATTTATTGAAAATTGACCAAGGAGTAGCACACACAATTGACTGTTGCTTTAATATGATAATAAGTACAGCAAGGGTAAGCACTGTCTGTTAGAAATCTACTCATAGCAACCATGGGTTCATGGTAAGGGAAGGAATAAAAGTAGTATAACATTGGGTTCTTCTGTACACCGTTGGATCATGGACAAGAGGATAACATGCAGACTTACAAATGCTTAAACATGCAGCCCAGGTATTATGAGGCACCAGGGCTACCTGCTGTGCCACCATGTCCATGGTCTGTTAGCACAGTACAAACATTAGACTGGGTCTGAACCTCAGTCACAGTTTCTTTCTGGACACCTAAATCACACATGGAACATCATGCATGTGATTCAGGATGAGCCCACCACTGGCATGGACCCCAAGGCACGGCGTTTCCTATGGAACCTCATTCTGGACATTATCAAGACGGGACGCTCTGTGGTTCTGACATCGCACAGGTGAGTTGCCTGTGGGGTTTTGCTCCTGGGTGGCACAATTCTCCAGATCCTGTGGTCACAGTAAGAAATGTGGTATCTGTCTCTCCACAGTATGGAGGAGTGTGAAGCTCTCTGCACCCGTCTTGGAATCATGGTCAATGGCCGGTTCAAATGTCTGGGCAGCATTCAACATCTGAAAAACAGGTTGGACTATGATACTTCAACATTTATAAATTTGCCTTTTCTTTGCTTATCCTCCCCTTTTGCAGCTATTTTCAGTGCATCACAATGGAAGGCTTAACTAGAGTTTCTGGTTCTACAAGTGTTCACATACATTTTTTTCTAGGTTACAGGTACATTTAAAGTTATTCTTTTAGCTGGTACATTTCTCTAAAGTGACTTACAATCTTAAGATGCTCTCAATGACTTACCCATGTATACAGCTAGGTAATTTTTACTGGAGCAGTTCCAGGTATGTACCTCACCCAAGGGTACTGAAGGAGGTAGGAGTCAAACCTTGGCTGTTCAGGTCCAAATGGCTCATATGTCCTGTATTCTTAATATAGCACTTGTATACTTTATTTGTTTTTCATTTTGGGCCTGAAAGCTTCTCAAATTCTTTAATAAAACACTCAAAAGGTATAAATGCTGTCCACTAATAGTCATTGTCACACCATATTCTTCAAACTGAAACCTTTTATCTTCTGCCTGGCTCCACCTAAGGTTTGGGGATGGCTACATGATTACGGTTCGCACAAAGTCCAGTGGCAGTGTTAAGGAAGTGGTGCGGTTCTTCAACAGAAACTTCCCAGAGGCCATACTGAAGGTACCTTGCTGCAGTTCTGGTGTTAAATCCTGAGCTGCATAATGACATTGAAATCAATGGAAAAAGAATGATTTTATTATATAACAGTCAGTCATTTTTTGCTATTTTTCTCATTCTGGACCTCACCAACTCCTCTTCTCACCCTAACCCCTCAGGAGCGACACCACACCAAAGTGCAGTACCAGTTGAAATCAGAGCGCATCTCTCTGGCACAGGTCTTCAGTAAGATGGAGCAGGTGGTGGAGGTGCTGGGCATTGAGGACTACTCTGTCAGCCAGACAACGCTGGACAATGTGTGTTGGGCTTACAGATCTGCACATTACTATACTTTCCCCATAATGCGTACCTAATCTGTTCATGAATATGGAATGGTCTTATAATGAAAATCCAAATAATAGCCATTATTATTTTGACATTAATTTAAATGTCAAAATTTCAACTTTGTTGCAGAACCGTTCCAGATCCTTCCAAAAATCACTCTTAATGCCTAATACTCACTTTTTTGCTCATGTTCACTAACTGCTTGCCTTAGTGATCAAGATGAACTAGAACCTTCTCTGGAACCACAGGACACTAGTAAATGCCAAACACCGTGAGGAAAAATGTGTGTGGTATAATAATAATAATAATAATAATACATATTTAATAAACTCAGCAATAATGTGCATCAGCTGGCTTAAGTGAGGTGTTTACTGGAGCAGAAGGTAAGCAGTGATGTAATGTTTAATTTTTATAAGCTGATCACCACCGAGTACTTCTTGAGTTCCTGCTTTAATTTGTCCTCTTGATTTAGACAGGTGTATTTAGATAAACCTAAAGCAAGAGTTGTGTCTTCGCGCTACAAGCTTTAGTTCCAAGTTATGTGCAACTTTGTTTCACCTGCTTTACCTTTTTTCCCTATAAAGGGAAAAAGTAAATAAATGGAAAAGTAGAGGCTTCACACATGGGAGTACAAGTGATGCATTATTCATACTTTGAAAGCCGGTGTGAAACTGACTGTACGTGTTACTCATCAGGTGGTGTATCTTACACACCTGCTTGGCACAAATTTTAATTGCGTTATTTTCTGGGACTGCATAACTGAAAATTTTGGCACAGAAACATGATATAATATTTGAGTATGGATAAATGAAAATCAAAACGTTTGAATGTTTGGATATCAGGGGATGAGTTATATACATACAGATTTGTAAGCCTGGATGGACACTATTGAATCCTTTCCCTCTCTCTTTTTCTTTCTCACCTTAGGTTTTTGTAAACTTTGCCAAGAAGCAAAGTGACAACCTCGAGCAGCAGCAGAGCTCACCATCCGGCGGAGGTCAGTCTCCGCTGCAGCGTATTCTCAGCCTCATCCGGCCAAAGGCTGCCAACACAGAGCTGAACGCACTAGTCAGCGAGGAGCCGGAGGAGTTGGAGAGCGATGATGATGAGGGCCTCATCAGTTTCGAGGAAGAGAGGGTAATGGGTTAGAAATGGGGCTATGTGGAAGGGCTGTTGCTTTGCAGTGGAGTAGCTCTGTGGTACAGCAGGTATCTCATAGGTTTTGGACAGCAGGATCAGACATGGGTTTGAATCCAAGTACATGTTTCCACAGGCAGATATACAGGTAGGGGGTGGATGCAAATGTGTCTGAAAACAAAGACAGAGAGAAAAAACTGCACTAGTGCTTCAGTGTGCATTCTACTCCTGGGTTTGCATGGGTTTCCTCCCTCAGCCCAAATGCTTCAGATGAAATGATGATTCAAGATCGCCATAAGTGTGTGTGTTTGTGTGAGTCCATGAATGTCTGAGATTGTCTTTGCCTTGTGATGGACTAACATCCTGTTCAGGATTGTACCCTGGTTCTTTGTGCTTCAAGGATAGACTGCGCCACCACGTGACCCTATGTTGGACAAGTGGTTATTGTTGATGGATGAACATTTAGAACTACTGTACATATAAACTCTTACTGTACATCTCGTTTCCTTTATATTTTTAGGTGCAGCTTTCCTTTAACACAGACACCCTCTGCTGAACACGAAACACCTAAAATACGGAAGTGCACACCCCAACAAGTCTAGAGATCCATCTGACTCCTGAAAAAATAGAAGTCGTCAAGGAGTGCGCCTGAAGAACAGGAAAAAAAACAGCAAGAGCGAATTTTCTTTATGTTTGCCTGGACGAGGGGTGGGAACTCCTCCCAGTCAGTTAGTGTGGGAGGTGGGCAGTTTCTCCACAGATGCTCAGACATTTGGAGAAACAGCATCGCGATGTTGCGGCTGGAATGTGTCACGCCAAGTCATGTGACAGGAGATGCGGAATCAGACGACTGGCGTATTGCCGCATCCTCGCCCACTCCCAGCAGGAAGGGTTTTAAAGTGAGGGACCTGGAAAATGATAATGGTAGTGCTTGTATTTTAACAGGAACTTTTTTCTTTCTGTGTTTTAATTTTTCGGTTTGCAGAATGGGTGCACCTAAAGGGGACCGTATGGGTATTCGTGGAACACTAAGCAAGGTGATTGGAGAGAACCCAGTATGGGAGCCTTTCACATAAAAACAGTGTGTCTTGGACCAGGTGCTGAGAGAAGTCAGGGAAGCTGATGATTAATGTTGTTGCGTATATTGTGTGTTGGCTACATTGCCACTGATGTCACAAAACAACATATCATTCTCCTTTAAGGTGAGACCCGTTCAGGTCTGATTCATTTGTTTCAACAGATGTCATAATCTGAATGTAAATTATTTTTTAAGGACTGGCATTATTATGTTTTTCTTCCTGCCAAAGCTGTCACCTATTTTCCTTTGTAATTAGATCCCGATTTTAAGGTTTAGTGTGTTTTCAACTGTACTTGCCTTTCTAAGCATGCTTTAAGCTTTAAAATGACACAGAGGAATGAGTTAAATGGTGTAGTGTTATGTGTATTTCTTCTGTGGAGAGAAAAAAGTGATTACTTTTCTATGACGATGTATTATTTTGTCATGTTTATGTAATTTAAATCTGGCTCATAAGTGGCAGCCAGTCCACCTATAAGATAGGCTAACCAGGATTTGTTGAGTTCCGGCGTGATTTCTATGTGATGGTTTTCCAGGCATTCAAAATGCCATCCTGTTCAAAATGAAACTTGTACATTACCTCCTGTAGCTAACTGCTAATTGAATAAAATGTGATACTACAGGGTATGACAGACTGACACCTCTTTACACTTGAACTCATTCTACCCTATATATAGTTCATAGCACCCCAGTGTTTTCCAGTAGAACCAAATAGCAATTATGCTCCTTTCTGATTGTAATAATCTCGATTTTTAAGTAGGATAGCATACCCTAAGGTACACGGAGCCTCCTGCAGCCCATTATAGATTACATGAAACAAGTTATTACAGCTTAAAACAAGTTGGCACCTCCTGAACTTGTGCAAATTTGGGCCCATATGCACTTTAGTAGTACCCTAGTATTTTGTCTCTGGAACGAAATGATAATTATGATCTTTACACTCCTAATTGGCAAAGTGCAATAGTGTGAGAAATCAGAAGGTTCTTCAGGGCATGTAACTGTGACCTGAAATAATATGTGTCACACAAGACTGTATAACTAGCACTGTGAAGCAGAACATGACTTGGCTGTAGGGCATCTCTATTAAGACTTTATAGTACATGGACTGGAGAGGAATATTCTTATAATACAGGGGTTCCACAGAGCTGCAGGGTGATAATCAGTCGGAGTGAATTTATCCCGTACTGGAAAATGGGGAAGAAATATGACTCTTTTGTCTAGCACTTCTACAGGGATATCTGTTCAATGTTAACTCATTCAAACAAATTCTCCCTGTCTTCAACCATGTGAAAAATTACCATCCCATTGTATGTCAAATTACAAATATTACAGAAACGTAACGGGCCAAACTCACTCCTTTGTCTATTGATAAACACACTCTGCCTCATGCATTAAAAAGTGCTTCATCTGGTATCATTTTTTAAATTTAACTCCTTAGGGCAATGTAATTGTCATGCTTTTTTTATTTTGGGAATTGTTTCACGTTTTAAATACAAAAAACGGAATAAAATATCCTTGAATTGCACAGCGGTATCTTCCTATTTATTTCTTCCAGGAGAAATGAGGAGTATTAGTGAGAAGAGAAAAAGACTGAATGTTCAGAATATGTTCTGTTTTCTTTGTAATATGAAACTAATGTGTAGTACCAAAGGCAAGGTATGCTAATTTTTACTAAATGATGAACTATATGTTGAATGTTAAGGAAAATGACAGGGAAGGGTCGGAAAAATGTAAGAAATTGGAACTGATTTTCTTGCTCTGTGAAAGATCACATCTACTCTATGAAAGCAGAAGGTTTTTTTTGTTGTTGTTGTTGTTGTAACTTTTGTGCAATAGTTAACCTGTGGTTTTACTTGGACTGAATCTCACTTAAATCTTTCTTTTGTCTCTTTTGTTAAGGTTTAGCTTATGACTGTATCATTCATTTTTGGTCAGAGCTCTGTGAACTTTGACTTCTAAGTTATAGTGATTTAGAAGTGACCCTCACCCTCAAACATGTCCTTGATCATCCTTTTGACCTTTTCCCTTTCTGGCATGCTTTCACACCTTTTTCTGCGGATCACAGCTGAAAGGCCTTTGCTCTTCAACACTATGGAGAGCTTTGAATTCGGTAACTAAAATTAACAAAAAAAGGGTTGTTTCAGACATGCTTTGCTTCAGAGCAGAATGCATTGACATGATTCGTGGGTCAAATACACTTTGCACTGGAAAAATAAGACACCAGCAAGGATTTTATTGTGTGTGGTTGAGGTGTGTAATCTCCATAATAGAAAAAAACACCTGATGACTTGGTCAAAGATAGTTTTACTCTGGAGCAAAATGCCCTGGAATTGAATCCACAAAGTATGTACATGAATATATATATATATATATATATATATGTGTGTATATTTTACAAATATGTATGTCTGTTGGAATTTTTCTGTTGTAAACTACTGTTCTCACATACATTTTGACTTCAAATTTTGAGGTTGTTTTGGACTAAAATGTTTGTGGTTTCCATACTACTTGTGCTTCAGCAGAGGTCATCTGATATTTTTGAAGTTACTGAAAAAGGGAAAAAAAATAAATTGGTTATGAGTTAAGTCCTGTGCATTTATGTTGTGCTCCTGTTTTAACAAGTTATACGGTATTTTTTTTTTTTTAAATCAATGGCCAGCCCTTGTTTTGCCTTAGATTTGTGAGCTATGCCTCAGTGAGTTTGTGTAACACGCAAACAGTGGTTATTTTTTTTTCCACTTGCCATTCCATTCAAGTGGGAAACCTGTGAGGTGTCACCTCTGGCTATCCGATCAGAATGGTGATGTTCTCACACCCTCTTATTCTGAAATACTTCCCTTTACCCAACTGACTTTTTTTGTACGCCATTTGATAGCTTGCAGATCAACCATGGAATCATATGTACTACTTGCTGAGCTGTGATGGGCTACGCCCAATATTGCCTCACACCATTTGCTTCTGACCCCTGTATTCCTGTATTTGGATAATCGGTTATGACCAGTGACTTGCTCCTGAATCAACTGGACAAAGTATATAAAGAGGCATCACAAAATGAACTAGAAGATTCCCTGCTGTCCCACTCCTGACTGCAAATTCAAGCTAGTGCATCCCTTCAGGTTTGTTCCATGGTAACTACATACTGCATGTACTACAAAGGACCACAGTTGCTGCTATTGGGATTGGTTGTAGATATTGTTTAATGCGGAACACTGAAATTTTTCCTTAATTCCTTAGGTGGATTGCCATACCCACTGTAAAAATGTATTCCTTTCCCCTATCTTTAATAATCTGAATAAAACTGAAACCATGCATAGCTGACATGAGCTTACATAGCAAACCACACTTGTGACAGCGGTATGCTAGGCACGTGTGTTTCTGTTCTCAACATGAGCAGATAGCTAACACTGAAAGCTGCATAGGAGTCAAGGAAGGGCCGAGAACACAGCATCATGGTGGTTTCAGCTCTGTTATTCTTCACACACTGGGTGATATGCTGGGTGATCACTGCAGTCGCTGACGCCCTCAATCTTGGACCTGTGGTGAGTTCTTGAGGGAGCAAAGAGCAGAGATTCATGGCTGTTCTTGAAGTATGGTATTGCCTGGCCCTACAGGTTTAACCGGTGAGACCAATAGGTGGGTGTGCATGGAATGAAACTGATTGGGCGTGGTATGAGACAGGGACCTGGAGACTTCTCTGTGGTGGAACCACAGCTGCAGGAAAAACTGAACCTTGGGACTACAGAGGCACAGAGAAATGGCTGAAGCTCCAGAAATTGAGCTTTTCATCAAGGTATGTGCTCTGATCGATTCCTTTCAGTACTTGACTTCAAATGTACCATGTTGGTTATCCTCAAACTTGTTTAACATTAACAAAAGGAGCATTCAGTGATATTATGAATGTGTGTAACCCAGACATATATGGAATTGATTCAAAACACATGCATATAGTATTCAAAATAAAAAGTAACCATCTCTTGCTGTAGTTCACTTGATCAAGGTACTTCAGCCTGAACTGATACAGTAAAAATTACCCAGTTGTATAAAGGGATAAATCAGCTTGGCAGTAGCTTAGCATTGTGAATTACTTGAGAAAAAAAGTTAACTTATCAAATAAATAATTACAATAACTATTGTAATAACTCCATATATCAACATAACAGACACCATCTGAGAAGCAATGTTAAAATCTTAGAAAAAAAAAAATTAACCTGTCTGGAAACAATCTTGTCCATTCTCGTTCATCTTGTTTTCTGCAGTGTAGCTCTTTGGCTTCTCTTTCTAACAAGCTGACAGACGTGCCTTTGTATCCCTAGTTTATCTCCTGCTTTGATCTGAAATCTTAAAAGGCAGTGTTATACTAAAATAGCATGCACTTTTTGTGGTGTAAGAGTAAAGTGTATGCGATTTTTTTGCTAAAATGCCATGTTTTCCTTTATTGAGCTTGGGTAAAGATCCATACGAATTTTACACAAATCTTTTGTCAGGCTACATTGTTATCAATCGATTCTATCCCATGTGCAGACTAAATACTCCATTCAGATTCTTTGGCAGCCGACAGAAGAACATATCCTCTTTTTCATAATAGCAGTCTATCCTACAGGACAGAAAGTCTCTTACAGCTTTGTTGCTAACTGAAAGGAGATAAGGATCACATCAATGTAGCCTTACAGCTTACAAGGCAAAACACCATTTGTCTGAAGCAGTGTCTTTAATCTGCTTGACTAATGGACTCTACATTATACTTACTGCCTTTACCAAGAGCAGTGTGAAAACAGCAGATAAATCAATCAAAACACACAGCAAAATGTTCACTAAACATTAGCTAACCTTTGCCAATTTGTCAGACATCACTTGAACATACACTTGAACCCCTAAAATACATTTAATAAACTAGACGGTGATATAAATAATGCTGATATGTAGCGTTGCGTCAAAGGGTTCTGTGTCAAACTGACTGATTCAGCAAAACCTTCATTTTTGACACCAGCACCAAATTCAGAAGCTTCTGAAGTAGAGCAACTGTTGTAAACCCCAAAGGTTTTCTTTGCGTTAAACATTTTAAAAAGTGTGGAGTGATACAGAGAAATTATAGGTTGAAGGTCAAACTATGCTCCAAACATGGCAGTAGCAGGTAGCACAGTGACTAGAGGACCCAGGTTTGAATCCAACCTCCTGCTGTAGGCCCCTTGATGAGGATCGTTGCCCTATATTGCTCCAGTAAAGCACCCAGCTGTACACAACAATTTTAAGTAACTTAATACTGAAAGAAACACCATGAGCTAAATAAATAAGTGGAGCCACACTGACATTAGTATAAGACTTAAAGCAATGATTAATTTTAGGAATATGTGGATATCAATATAATATACAAAACCAAAAGCATTAAGATACATAGCGTAGTGACATATAGCATAAAGGTTAGTGCTCCTACGTTATAGTGAGAGTCCATCATGAAATTTCTTCTCCCGCTGTAGTAACCTTCAGCAAGGTACTTCCTCTGTATAGATACCGAAAAAATTACCCAATAGTATAAATGGGTAAATAAGTAACTTATCTCTTCATACGTCTTTAGAGAAAAAAGTCAGGTAAATGAATATAGGTCTCCCTTTGTTTTGATCCCTAATACAATGAAAATTTTCTCTGCCTATTTATTCATATTCCACACCATCCCCGCCTCGTGATGTTTTGCTCTATAAAAGAAATTTGTGGCCTCTGTTCTTTTCTGACAGGCAAGCGATGATGGTGAGAGTGTGGGAAACTGTCCCTTTTGCCATCGGCTGTTCATGATCCTCTTTCTGAAAGGGGTCAATTTCACCCTCACAACGGTTGACATGAAGAGGTGAGTTTGCAGATGTTAATTCTGCCTGGTGATCAGTTGTAAAGCAGGACCGACCCATAGGAAATCTCTCAACAAAAAACAATGCAGTCTGTAGGGAAACCTAGTGCTATAATACAGCAGTCTGGAACTAGCATAGATCCCCTTTTCAATATGTGTAGATATTTCACTTGTACATTGTTATTTTAGCAACAACAGCCACATAGTTAAATTTCCAGTTATCTCCCTACAGAAGACTGCTTCATAATGTTGTTTTCTATGAGATTATGTAGACACCATGACTTGTGATCAAATTTCAGTCACATCAGTGGAAGTGTATACACATAAACTCACAGATATATACTGTTATGACTCATATACCGCTCATTTATCTTGACCCCTAGGGCTCCAGAGGTTCTCAAAGACCTGGCCCCTGGCTCGCAACCACCTTTCCTCATCTACAACAAAGAAGTACACACAGATACTAACAAGATTGAGGAGTTCCTGGAGGCGACCCTGGCACCCCCACAGTGAGCACCCTTATATTTGTAGTCTCCAATTATTAAACATACTGCCAGTGATTCCAGATTGTAATATTGTCATAAGGACACCACAGTTTAATATAGTTGGACTACATTACATTGAAATTATAGAAAACACTATAAAGCGATGGATCTAGTGACTGTATATACAGCAAAGGTAATAACAGTACAACACAACAATGCAAAGCTCATTTTAAGTGAGCGGAATGTTAGAAAAAGGAGGTACAAATTTCTCATCAGCCAACTCATAGTTTGTCTTGGGTGTTTAACGTTATTTCTGCAGATACCCAAAGCTCTGCTGCCGCTATAAAGAGTCAAATGGTGCTGGAGATGACATCTTCCACAAGTTCTCTGCCTACATCAAGAACCCCAACCCTGGACTCAATGACAGTCAGTTTTCTGTATTTCCATGTCTTTCATTTCCCCATTGGCTCAGTCATGTTTGTTTCATATACCTCTGCTGGGCAATTGTTTTTTTTTAGTGCTGCAAAAGAAGTTTCTGAAGAGTCTAGTTAGGCTGGACCAGTGCCTGCTGACTCCTCTTCCTCATGAACTGGACCAGAACCCCAACCTGACTGAGTCAAAAAGGAAATTCCTAGATGGTGATTCTCTAACTCTAGCAGACTGCAACTTGTTGCCCAAGCTCAACATTGTAAAGGTACAGCCCAATCCTTATCTCACATCACTGTCATTCTTTCCTTTTAATACCCAGTGTTGAACCCTCTGTGTGATGATCCTTCTGCTCAGCTCTAAAAATATTTTAACACTGAAAACACTGTCACCCTGCCTGCTTTGCAGGTGGTGTGCAAGAAATACCGGGACTTTGAGATTCCAGCAGCTCTGAAGGGCTTGACTCGGTACCTGGAGGAGGCGTACAAGCAGGATGAATTTCGAAACACCTGTCCCAAGGACTCTGAAATCCTGTTGGCGTACCATTCTGTGGCTAAGTTCCTCAGAAGGTAGAGTGGGGGGGAGATTGATAAAAAAAAACAACAGACTTAAGGTGGAGGATGAGAAGCCTGGGAATGAAACACAGGAATAAGACCAGATTCCTCTTGGGTACACTTTCACTAAGGAGGTAGCACCCCTTTGTACCATATCACAGCAAAGGCTTATTGTATTTTACAATAAATTCTGTAAACTTTGGATTTAAATATTATTCAGCCTGTAGCTATTTCTTAATGAGCTATATAAAAAGAACATATTTTGTTAAGATAAGAACAAAGTTTTTAACAATTCAATGTGACTTATTTCCTTGAAATCTGCTACACCTCTGCATGGAGGGATTAATGTAAATCCTTTTCTTCTGTACAGCTTTTTTCAGTAGTGGCAATAATTGTACTTAAAGGGAATAAAGTCAAAAACTAGATTGATTATGTATGGTTCATTATAAATAAAAAAAAAAACTTCATTAAGAGGGCACTTGCAGTCTCCTGAAACAATGTTTTTGCTAACCCCTGTATAAGCAGCTATGCTATCATGACATTTTCTTTCAAATATATCAACAAATTTACACATTAAACTACGCTGCTTTTGTATTACAGCTCTTCTCACTGTCAAAAAAGGCATTCAAATAGGAGCTTCTTATTTGTAAACAGGCCCTGCTTTTATGTATGTATTGATGTGCATATACAAATAAATAAAATGAAAAATTGATCAGTTGAATAAATAAAATCATCATTATAAAAAAAACAGTTGTGAAAAGAACAAAGGTGAGTCAAAACATGAGGTCTTTAAAATATAGATTTATTACAGATAGATAGATTATGCATATTAAGCACGTTAAAAAATGTTACATCATTTAAATAGATAACATACACTATCCATATCATTATCAGCAATTCATTTAAAAACATACATATCCATGCTGAAATATAAATGTTTAATAAATTAATGAGTCTTGTCCAGTTCTGTGCAGATGTGCTACAGTTGGACATGACTGGGGGGGACCAGTAGTGCTGATGTCATGCGTCTGCTGTTTTTGATCCTCAAAGGTCATCACTATCGTCAAAAGCAACTCCGGTTGGGACCCTCTTTCTGAGGAAAATACACAAACTGCTGTTACTAGAGGCCTTGTGAGTGTGTTTATGCATGTGTGCAAATGTGAGAACATGTATACAAGGTGACCATGAAAAACAACCTTCTTGTTCCTGGATTAATGAGGGAATCCCCAGGCACACGCTTTCTGACTGCAACAACAGGTCCAGTCTGCTGTCTCCTGGGCTCAAACTCTGAGGAAACAAAGCTTTTCACATTACCTTCATTTCATAAGTTTTCATAAACTTTTATTCAACTGATGCCTTTGTACAAGACAATATACAATGTTAATTATTCGACTTTGCAATGATTTTAGCTACTTCTCAAGGGCTGTACTCTGTTTATATTTATTCATTTCACAGACAATTTCTGCCACAGTGATGTATAATGACTACTAAGTAGTATTTAGTTGACACCCTTATCCAAAATGGCTATACTGCCAGATACACTACTGCCAGAGGGTGAATCAAACCAAGGAAACAGTACTAACCCCTACAGTACATGCTGGCCCTCTGATAACCAAATGGATCTTGTCGAGGCCAATAAATATATAATTTTTTTATTATTATTTTTTAACATACCTGCACGGTCCTTTTGCTTGCCTTTCACAGGACTGATGGATGCTGTGCAGGAAAATCACAACATAAATGCATGAAAACTTCCGGGTTACTATGTATGGTAAATATGGCCGGCATGGCCCACTTCTGCCCCTATTTCACTATTTCAGAGTGCAGGTGTGGTCAGCATTACCTGTGTTGTCCAGGTGAGTCAGGCAGTCTGCCATCCTGAAGAGCAGGTCCCTAAGCACCTCCCTTCCCTCAGGTTCACTGAGCCTGAGAAGAGCCATGGTCATAGCACCCGGCATGGACTCCAGCTGAAGAACCAATCTATTTTCTTCCAAGCACACAGTGGCACAACCATTTCCAGAAGAAGATCTACAAATAGAGGGAAGATGCAAAGGTATAAAGACAGACACAGAAAATGCAGTAAATTGCAAACAGTCAGACCGGAAGTACTACTGCTTTACAGAATCTGAGCAATAAGTTTCGACATATGTTTGAATCCAGCTCAGCCTGTTTGGAGTTTGCATGTTCTTCACGTTTGTGAGATATTCCTCCCAGTCCAAAACTATGTTTCAGGTGGACTGGTGAACCTATACGTCCTGTAACTGTCTTAATATAACTGACGCCTTGTTGCCCATATTTTGTGTATGCAAGTGTGCACGTGTGCGTGCCAGAAAGATTGCCCTGCAATAGACTGGTGTCCTCTTCAGGGTGTTGCCTGTCTCATCTCCGGTGCTTCCAGAACATACTCTGGATCACTGCAACACTACTTGTAACAAGCTGTTATTGATAATGCAATTGATTAATGAATAATCAGCCATTGGACAACGATGGTTTTGGAGGGAGCAGTACATGGTGCAATGTATAAGGTACTTGCCTTCAATCAAAAGGTTGCATAGTGAGTTCCCAGGAGGGCTTACTGTTGCACTTTTGAGAGAGGGACTCAGTCTGAAGTATTTAAGTGAAATATTGAACTGCACAAATAAATACACTTAAATGATGTGAACTATGTGCTGTAGTTAATCTGTTTACCAAGAAATGAAAATATAAATGTAAAGCAAGCCAAGAGGGAAAAAGTGTTTGGCAAAAAGTGTTAGAAAACAGGTCTCAGCATGTGCTAGAGGGCTTGTTTGACAGAAACTCTAGTGGCACACCTTTGACCTACAATATGCTTTTATGACACTAACTTAGCGCATTACTCATTTGCAGTGCCACCTTGAAAAATCTGACTAAAGATTACTGAATTAATTTCAAAGTCAAGGAATTACCTAACTATAAATAGCCACAATAAAAGTAATTCTTAAGGAAGTCTTACCTGATTTTTGAAACATAACCTTCAATTGACTTCAGACCATACTCCTTCATCTGAAACATAATGCATATAATTTGCAGTATTCTGTCAAAACAATTTTCAGCAGACTTACTATGATTTACTATCATGGTAAAAAAATATATATATGGATATACACCCTTGAAGTGGATTATCAGGGGATTTTCTGCTTGTGATCACCGAACTTATTTAAAGGAATAAATCTTACATGCTGGGACAGTGACTCCTTAGTGAAGTCCGTAATCCAAACATTTGAAGCATTGGTTAATCTGGTAGGGAGAGAATGTGAGATTTTAGCATCCTTAAATATTATTCTAGGATACTTTAGGGGCTGGAAAAAAAAATCATTGTCATAAAAATGTTCCCTTGGAGAGGAACTATTGTTGTACCTTGTTGTCGAAAAGCTGTTCCTTTGAATTGCTCCACAACATACATAAAATGGTACAGTATAAAATTTCAAGTTATGAAAGCCAGTTTGGACAGGTCTACTAGATAAATAAATCAAAATTGCAGAACAAATAATTGCAAATAATCAAGGCTTTCTACTGGTAGACATAAATAATAACAAAAAGTGACTACTTATTATAAAGGAATTATAAGAGCTATTATTATGTATCTAAACACCAAAACAACGTAGATCAGCTAAAAAGAGAAAACGACCAACGAAAAGTCAGCGCACCCCAGTTTCATTCTCCTGCCCTCCGCTCCGCTGGATAGCGCTGTCACAACAAACATCCACAAACAGCCGCGGACATTCACTCTTATTTTGGACATTAAGATTTTAAACATAAATGAGTAGCTGTCCCTATGAAGGTCAAAAAATCTAATATTGGTTTTAGTATTGGTATTTATTTTAACTAAAATCAAATAAATTCATGGTTTGGTTTATTCTAATTCTAGTGTTAGTTACAATGGTTAACTGTCTAATATGAGTTAGAGTGGTCACCATGTTATATACGATGTTAATGAGGAACTTACCCAACATTTAGTACACCTGCTTTTGTGTGTAAAAAGCACAGATATTTTGTGTTGTCAGCTTTATTGACCACTGTGCAGTATGCTGATCTTGTGTGATGATCCATCGGTAAATGAAGAATCGGTAATATCGACATATTAATCGTGGTTTCGAAGAAAAGAAAAACAAAAAAAGCTATGCAAATAACCTATACGAATAAACAGACTACCAGAAACATGACTACAGACAGGAGTGCAACAGCAGCAGGAATAAAGTAAGATTGTTTAAATGAATTCAAATAAAACCGTACAAAGAGTAGAAAAGACGACGGTCTCCGACTTTCTTAAAGTACGTATTGACAGCAGTTCTTCCCTGTCGGATCGAAGCGAAGGGCCCAGAATATTAAAATCGTATTCTTTTTGACGGGTGTTTTCAGACAAAAGAAAATAAAACCGTCTAACCCTACCCGTTAAAACACAGGATGTGACGTCACCATGACGGATGCGCTGAGCGAATGACCCAGATATAGTTCTGTTTGATGAGTTCATGTTCAAGCGCCGAAACTTTTTTTTTTTTTTAATGGCTGCAGACCGCGAAGCATGTACGTTGCAAAACTTTTCCTAAACATTGCAGACAGCTACAAGAAAGTTTTATATACGTAAGAATGCGATATTTTAGTTTTAAATAAGCTATGTTTGTTGCAGTATAATTGTTCCGCTAGAGGTGCTACTTTGAAGCGTGTCGGTAGAGCTCCGTAAGCGGGCACGCGCCTGAGTGACCTGACACCTGTAAAGAGCTGGTTACTCGTAACCTGGTCTGGATACGACTCCTTTTAGCAGTCGCTAAATGCAAAGCTGCAAACAAATTTAACTGAAGTGCGAACCTCGGGGTTACACAGTTTAACCTGCTGGGTGGAGTAAAACTCATCAGGGCATCAGCTCATGTGTCCCATTGTGCGCAGTAACAGAGGTGTGTCAGGGTTTGTTTTGGTCAAAACTAGACAGAATTTGTGGGGAAAAGGGACATACAGGTATAATGCCCAAATCGTTCAGATTATTCTTTTTAAACTTCACTGGTGAATTCATTTATGTACGAACCTTTATTTAAGATTCTTAGTTCCTGATTCTAGACGACTCCTTTGTCTAAGATGACAATGTTAAACAATCTGTTTAATGGTTTACCCATTTGAACAGCAGATCATTCTTTTTCTTACAGATTTAGGATACTTAGTGCAAGGGCACTACAGCAGGGGGAGGATTCAAGTAAAATAACTATAGATGGCAAAGCAAAAGTCCCATTCATTACTTTACCTGTGCACCTATATATCCTGTAACTGTCTTAATATAATTGAAGCCTTGTTTCCCTTACACTGCAGCACGGTGCAACACAGAATGACAGAAGTGCGTCACTATGGCTCGACGCTCACAGACTCGCAACCTGCAGGTGCTGGACACTGAACTGAGTGCCGATGCTGTGGAATGGTGCCCCGTGTCACAGTGGCACGATGTGCTGGTGTGTGGAACATACCAGCTGGTAAAGACACCCAATGGGGTGAGCGAAATAATGACTCTTTGGCTTCATCTCACCAACAGGTTTTCAACCAAAAACCCCTGCCTTTCGGTATTGGGTTTGATTTACTCTGACTGCCAAATGGTCATGCTGATTTTTAGAATTTTACAGTTACAGTGCTGCTTCTTCATGAGCACTGTGCTGAATGTTATAGGTATTATTTTTTGATTCCTTCCAGGTGGATACTCACTCGCCTACTCCCAGTCGTGTAGGCCGTTTGTACCTTTACCAGTTTCGCCAAGAGGCACCACTCACTCCACCTCTTACTGAGATTCAGCAAATTGACACACCAGCTGTACTTGATATTAAGTGGTAAGGATGTTATAGCATACATATTTATATTTATTACATATTTCATTTTTTAAAATCATTTGCTGTGTGTTTTACTATAATAAGTAATGTCATTATGTAGTATCCATTCATTATAAATTTGGTAACTACTACTAATAGTAATTTTTTTTAACTTCAAAATTTAAATACAAAAAAAGTTTCCTGTTTTTTTTTTCCCTCGAGAAAGAGGGTATTTTTGTAAATACCCATGTTTATGAATACAATTGACTTTACAACTTGAACCTATGAATTTTATATCTCTTTAGAGTATCTGGTACGTAAGCAATGTATTGTCTCCAGATGTGCCCTGTCACATTTAATGATGGTGTAACACGTTATTTAACAGCTGTCCTCAAGTATTTTTTTGCGGTCTTTGGATTTGCTCTCTGTCTGCCTGTGTATTTACATGTTTGCTGAAGTGATTGATTAAATGTCAACTGCTGTCAGATTTTTGTTTGACTTTGAATCTACAGGCATCTCTTAATTCACAAACTGTCTTTATCTGAAATTTTGGTATAATGGCCCTTGGTCCAATTTAATGAAAAAATCTGTACAGCAATCCCTCAATCTATGCATGCACTGTGTCACTGAAAGCCCGTGACTGAAAATTTGTAAAACAAAAATATAAATCTCATTAATGGTAATTATGTTTTAATGATTTGAATGACATGAGAGGTGAGACTATGAGAACACAAACATTGTTTATACATGGCACTGTTGACACAGCGATACCCACTGAGCATGACAAAACACTGCTTCTGTAGTGCTTGAACACACTAAATACTACCAGGGTCAGTATTTCTCCTGTAAATCTCCACAGTGGTTATACAACTGTTTACATACACATTAAGTGTTAGGTCATCGGTTTTAAGTATTTTATCTAATGCCGAAATCACAGATTGATAGTTGTATTGAAATGACAAGTCGGGGTTCTCAAATGAACTGGGAATAGATTATTATTTTTCTCCTTTTAAAATACTAAAAAATAGGCTTCTGGTATAAGAATTTTTAGCATGCACACCGTTTTTAGGCTGTAACTTGTTCCTTGTTGGCCTCAGGTGCCATGTGCCTGTGCGGGAGCGCCCTCTGCTGGGTGTGGCCACTGCCAGCGGGGAACTGCAGCTTTGGAGGCTTGCTGATACTGAGGTGAGAGTGATACAGACACTCTGCCCTCTCCTACAGTTCTGCTACACCTTCATTTGTTGGACTGTACTAAAAGCACAGAAACATTAGCAACAGCACTTGAGACAAAATTATTTAGCTGAAAGGTGGAGGGGAAACACTGCTGCTTTGGTCTCATGTGCTTTTCTCTCCAGTAGGAGAGTCGCTATGGCCTGGAATTGGTATCCAGTACGGAACTGGGCATGGAAAGATTGGCTTTGTCTTTAGACTGGTCTACTGGCAGAGGGGACAGGTAACAGATGTGGGATTCTGTAGGAATGTTTGTAAGAAACATCACAGAAGTGATGAAGATGTTACTCTGATACATAAAGTTGAGGCGTCTGAAAGCATGATTCCTTATAAGTGATGCCTGAGACAGGTTTAAAATGCATGTTCATTTACTAGAAGGTTCATCTTTCAGTGGGGGGGCTGTGTGGTAATGCCCTTTGTGGAAATACCAAGCTGTATAAATGGCCAAAAATTGCTGGAGAAGCAATATAAGGATGGTGATCATAATGATATTGATTTAGATATGCCAAGAGTGATGTGGTATCAGTGACTGACAATGCAACCATTTTGACGTGTTTGCAGCTCTGAGGTGCGTGTGGTATCCAGTGACTCTGCCGGTTGCGTCAGTGTTCTGTCTCTGGGCGAAACCAGCCTTGATGTCCTCTCTCAGTGGAAAGCTCATGATTTCGAAGCCTGGATCTCTGCCTTCAGCTACTGGGACACTCAGCTGCTGTATTCAGGTAAATTCCCCCTCCAGTTACTTTTGTAGTGCCAATCTGGTTAACTACAGTTCTAGAAGGTGGAAAGTGAACTCGCATGCTCTTAGTGGTGGAAGGAGAGATTGGGTACCCCTTTCTTTAGTGTATCACTGCTATGAATTAGAAAAAAAATGTTCACATTAGTGCTTTGGTCCACTGAAAGATCTTGTAGTTACTTATTATTTATTGATTTAACTGGTGCTTTTCTCTTAGGTGACTTGCAATCCTAAATTTTTATATTAAACTGCTTCAACAGCTGCATCAGTTCAGGATTCAAGAGCAGGAGTTGGGATTCAGAACTTGATTTTTTGATTGCAACATGACAACTATATAGTCCAAAGTCATCCAAGTCTTTGTAGGTGCCTCCTCATATTTTATTTTCTTTTTCTGGTAGGTGGTGATGACTGCAAACTAAAAGGCTGGGATCTGAGAATGGGGACATCCTGTCCAACTTTTACCAGCAAGAGGTAAACACAAGACATTTCCTTAGTCTTATAAGTCTTACAGTATCTAATGCCTGCCAAAAACATGACCTGAATACAGTTTATCTGTGATCTGAGTGTTAAATATGACCGTTTGTTTGGGAAGTTCATGGTTTATCTGTCCATTTTTGAATGCAGAACTGTATGTGCAGTGAAAGTGTACAGTGTCAATATTTGAGCATATTTCTGTGCATTGTTTATATGTTATCATTTGCATGTCAGTATTTTCAAACCTCTATTTGGTTTTATCATCTTTCTGTCAGTGCTAAAAAAATGTAAGCAGTGTTACAGAGGTGATTTATCAGAAAGGTTTGCAGTGGATCATATGCACCCTTCTCTGTCAGGCATTCAATGGGAGTCTGCAGCATACAGAGCAACAGGCACCGGGAGCACGTCCTGGCCACAGGAAGGTCTGTTGAATTCACCGTTACTGTCCCCATTCAGATACGTGGGATTTGTCATGGTTTAAAAATTCATCAGTGAGAAACTCATTAATGACAAAAAACAAATATGTACTTGGCAAACATGCAAGTGTGATCAGTATGTAGCTGCATTTTGCAGTAAGGTTCATTAAAGTAATTGCAGTTAATATTGTAAGGTAATACACTTTTTTTTCAAATTTCACAAGGTTGGCCCTTCAATGTTATACAACAGTTGCAAGAAAAAGTTTGTGAAAGTTTGCAAGTACCTGGTTTTCTGCATTAATTACTCATAAAATGCAGTTTGATCTTCATCCAAGTCACAATAATAGACACAAGGTGGCTAAACTAACACACAAACAATTGTACTTTTCATATCTATAACACATTGTTTGTTTAGTCATTCAGTCTAGGGTGGGAAAAGTATGTGAACCCATGCATTTAATACCTAGTAGAATTCCTTTTAGCAGCAATAACTTCCACCAAACATTTCCTTTAGCTGCTGATCAGACTTGAAGAAATGCTGAGAAGGTATTTTAGACCATTTCTTCCTACAAAACAGTTTGTTCATCAGTGTTTCTGGGATACCTTGCATTAACAGTCCTTTTCAGGTAATTCCACAACATCTCAATTGGATTAAGCGCTGGACTTGGACTTTCCAAAACACTGGATTTTATTTTTAAACCATTCAGTTGTTGATTTACTTTTGTGTTTTGAGTCATTATCTTGTTGCAACATCCAACTTCTATTAAGCTTCAGGTGACTGACCACTACCCTGACTTTCTCTTGTAAAATTTCTTAATACAATTTTCAATTCATTGTTCCCTGAGCAATTGCAAGCTGTCCAGAGCCCAAACCATGATGCTTACTCCCTCATGCTTCTCATCCCAACTGTGTTTTTTCCATGTTGGTATGCAGTGCCCTTTTCCCTCCAAATATAAGCGTGTGCATTTCTGACAAAAACTTCAATTTTTACATCATCTATAGAACATTATCCCAGAGGTGTTGTGGAACATCCAGGTGGTCTTCTGCAAACTTGAGATGTGTACTTTGTTGTTTCCTCCATGGTGTCCTTCCATGAACACCATTCTTGTTCAGCATCTTTCTTATAATGGACAGTTAAACAGAGACTTTAGCAAGTTGTATAGATTTTTGTAGGTCTTTTTTTGTTACCCCTGGGTTCCTTTTCCACCTCCTTCAGCATTGCATGTTGCACTCTTCCTCAGGAAAATGGCAACATTTGTGAATTTCTTCCTATCTGTAGGCAATGGGACTTTCCATAGACTAAGGAATATTCAAGTCTTCAGAAATACAGCTTCTGTGAAAGTTGTTTTGAGTAAAGCATACAAACAGATCTTTATTGAGAAGAGCAGACTCTGTCAGTAACCTGCGTGTGTCTTTTTTTATAATAGGGAAGGTCACCTCTATAGCCCACACCTCCAATCTCATCTCATTGACTGCAACACCTGACTCCAATTAGCTTTTTAGAAGTCATTACGCCAGAGGTACACATACTTTTTTGAACCTGACTGTGATTGTTTAAATGGTGTATTCGGTATTGACAAGGAGTAGTACAATTATGTTTGTCATAGCATCGAGTGGGTTGTGTTTGTCTATTACTGTGACTTAGATGATCAACCAGATGTCACGAGTAATAAATGCAGAAATCCAGGTAATTCCAATGAGTTCACATTTCATTTTATACATTTTCAGCTGTATATGCTGATTTCATGGAGGTGCCTAAAAACTTGGGAAACTGCACATTTAATTATGGCTATTAAGGCAAATGAAAAATATTAGGCATAAAATCTGGAAGGCAAGGAGTTTTTCCCTAACAGGCAGGTTGGCTGTGATGGTTTTTTTTGCTCCCTAGCTATGATGAGCAGGTACTTTTGTGGGATGGGCGGAATTTGCGGCAGCCTCTCAGCGAGACATCTCTAGGTGGAGGAGTGTGGAGGCTGAAGTGGCATCCATCCCATGAACACCTCCTGCTGGCAGCGTGCATGCATAATGATTTCCATATTCTTCACTGCCAGGAAGCACTGGGTGAGCTAGTGGGAAGTATGTGTTTAAAAAAAAAAAGTTTTGTATTTGATTACTGGTAAATTTCTTCTACCTGTAATTCCAGAGGGTGGTGGAGGTGCGTGCCCAGTCCTGGCTTCCTACATTCTGCATAACTCCCTAGCCTATGGAGCTGATTGGTCACAGCTCATTCTTAAAGGGTCTCCGCCTTGCCCCTCTCATGATGGAGTAGAGAGGGTTGGGGCCATAATGCAAATTGGAGGGCACCTGCGGATCCAGTATGAGTCACCCACTGCCAGCTTTGACACCTCGTTGGAGGATGACACGGGGCGATACATTCCTGAGAATGAGGTGGCTCCGGTCACTCATGCCCCCGAATCTCCGCCCCCTATTTCTTCCAGTGACACCTCCAACTCCCTGTCCTGCCTGGTTGCCACGTGTTCCTTCTATGACCACATGCTGCATGTGTGGCGTTGGGACTGGACCCTGGAGGAAAGCAGCAATGCTGTGGGGGAGGGGAGGTTATCTGGAGCAGATCAAAGTGGCGAAGGGCAGTTGAAGCTAAGTGATCGTGCAGGAGAGGCTGCAGAGGGAGAGTTATGAGTGGCTCACACTTTCTAGGGACACCCAGTTACATTTCTGTAAGGGCCAGGGAAAACATGCAAACCAAACTGGCAAACATGCTCATGTAAGCCTGACTCTTTGTTTGCAAAGACTTTACAGTAGCTGCAGGGTACAGACATCTTTCTTGTGTTTTGGCTTGTGTTTTCCAATCCAGTGTTTCATAGGTGACATTACAGCAACTTCCTAAACACCACCAGTGTTCCTGCATTTTCCAGAGTGTTCAGGTTCTCCATGTATCATTCGTACTTCGGGAATGGAGTTTCTGTATGTTATCAATGTGGATTGCTGCTTTGCAACATTTAAAGCTCTAATTGTCAAGCTTTTGCCCTGTATGGTTGAAAATTGACTTCCATGACTTTGACCTTGCAAGTGCAATATTTAAATTCACAAGGAAAAAAACTAATTGCCTCAAACAATTCAGTTTGATTGCGAACTTGTTCACGGACAGAAGTGTTTACAAGTTGAATAGAAATAAACCCCGCAACTGCCAAATAAGATCTACAACACCAAATTAATTACTTCCAGGTTGGAGCAACTTACTGAGATTGTGTGTTGCATTAAAGTTTTTACATCATTGGTTTCTTCCTGTATGTTCTTTGTTGTTATATTGAGAGTGGATGTATTATAGCTTAACCCTGTCTGAGATGTCTGTCTAAATAATGTCATTTGTATTTTTTAATGCATTTGCTGTAAAATGTTAATCTAATTCAGAACAAAGTTTAAGATGGGTAAGATACTCTGAGTAAATTATTTTCAAGGTGCCATTATCAATGTGTGCTTCAGATTCAAAATGTCAAAATTATTTCTAAAATGTTCCCTTTAAAGACACAAATCATTATTTATGAAATATGACAAATACTGATAGTTACCTTAAGACACATGTCAGTTGTTAGCTGCTTGTGTTTGGTGGCCTGTCCCCGCAATGCAGAAGCAGGGCTATGCAGGACAGCCAATCTCCCTCAAGTCTCACTCCACAGGCAACTGAGTCACCAGTCAAACGGTAACAACCATTTCAGGGACAACATGAAAAATTCATGTAGACTACATCAGTGTCACACTTCTGCCTGTACAGCCATGGCACTGTGAGGTAGCAACACTGATACCAGTTTTAACAGTCACTGAACCCCTTGCCCTGCAATGCAGCAGCTCTGTTCCACAGTGTACTCAAATATTAACACGTGAACGTCAATCTCAGAATTACACAAACATCCCGCCATTTTATATGGAAACAATGAGAGCATGTGCTAATTGTAAGAAGCAGTAAATCATGAGACAATTTAATCAGCCATCAACCCTGATGACAAACTTGCATGCAGTGACAAAACCACCACTGCAAACACTGAATGAGCTCCTCCAAAGCATCTTTTCAACAGATTTTACACCCACATGTGAGATGTTTAAGTATACAGTTTCTGGAGTCCCTCAATCCCTTGTTATTGACATCCCTTCAAGCTCGCAACTGGATCTTCTCTATCTTATAAAGTTTTTGGGAAAGAGCTTGAAGAGCTTGCCCTCTTGTGTGGGCTCAAACCCGTACTTCTCCAGGTTTTTCTTGTCGAAGGTACCTTCCTCAATGTTCTTCTGGATCTGTGGGGCAACTGCCTGTGTGAAAAGCCCTTCAGGGGTAAGGGGTGCCTCTGTGCCATCTGGGCACCGGTACGACACATAGGGTTTGAGTTTGAATCCCTCCAAGGAGGGCACCACGAACTGTGGCACCATTTCCTGTATGCGTACAAACTTGCGGCTGGCTGTGAGCATCCCGGTAGCCCTTGCACCACGGCCCTTGTAGAAGGACTTGGAGCCACGCTTGCTGGTGAACTCGGCCATGCGGTCCGCACCCCTCACCAGCCCCCGAGACAATGCTGACAGTACCCCCATCTCTCGGCTGTTACAGGTCCCTCCAGATCACACTGCTGTGAACGAAACAAAATGGTCTCTATTAATATTTTTAACATATCCTACAGACAGTTGCTATAATTGTAATTGCTTCAGCTTTGTTCAAGGTGTACAATGTTAGAAAGTTAACATTACAGTATTTTACTAATTTACACAGCAGGGAGATATTTACTCTATCAATTGAGGTGAGGTACCTTCATCAAGACTACCACAACAGGAACTGGATTAGAAGCAACCTTCAGACTGCAAGAAGAACCATAACCAGAGTACAATACTTCCCATTGTCCCATTCTTAGCCATGCACGGGGTATATACTGCTAAATACCTATTAGTACCGTAAGCGTTGAAATACTTGTGGCACAGTAGTGAATAACACAGGGAAACTCCGAAGGTTTTAAGTCAGAGCTCCACTGTCCACTACTGCTGTTAAACCCCTAAGCAATAAATGTACTCAGAACCGAGAGTAAAATACTATAAAATTATAACAGAACACAACAATATTTACTTGACAACGTAAATACACGCACTATCCATATCACAGGTAAAACGTAAAAATTTGGTGTCTAAAAGAGAAAGTCCTTTTAGTACAGCAGAAAATCATTAGATCAAGTACAATATACACTATATCCAGCCCACTGTATAAAAATGTACACGAACATAAGCGCTAATACTCACCTTGATCGTTTCACATGAACTGCGAGGAGCGTAAAAGACGTCACAGCAAGGAGAGCTATGATTGGACAAATGGAAATGGTGCCTGCTAATTGGTGTTTCACAAATGCCTTCCAGCCAATTGGAATGCGCGATACTGCTAGCGTATTTTCCTCAGTGTGTGTAATGACAGAGGTGGAGCGATGGGGGCGGACAGCCACTGTCACACTCGATGAAGAGAAATGAAGAGCAAGAAGTACCCTTTAATGGCCACTTATTACAACACTGCAGTGTATGGGTGGTTATACTGGTGTCAGGTGAGCACACACTGGCTGCAGCTCTCCAGTGAGTCGTCACATTGTGGATGAGAGAATAGCAATGGCCAGTGAGCTGCTGAGACCCCTTGACCCCAGTCTACTCCTCGAATCTTGTTTATAGATCTGATAACTGCCTGACTGCCATTATAAACAGAGAGCAGCTCAAAACGTACCATAGTGTTTCCTTTTTTGACAAATTTGAGTAAAATGTTTGTTAAATTATTTGTACGTGAGAATTGGTGTGTGCGCACCTGATTTAGTGAGTGCGTACTGGTGAGAGTGCATGTGCTTTTCTATGTGTTGTAGCATGTGTTTGCATTCTAGCCTGAACTTCCCAGTGGTGAGTGCAGTACTTTCTGCAGGAGAGACTTCACAACAGCTTAGTGAGCCCTGGCCCTGTGTGACCTGATCAGCCCTTTTGAATGTCAGCATCAGTATTGTTCCTGTTTCAAGCTCCTTTCTCTGTGTCCTGGGTTGGACCTGTCTTGCAGTGTGTCCTGTCATAGGAAAGTGTGTTGGTACGACACATATGGCTGGTGGGGTCTGCACATACATGCAGTCATAGAGATGTGTGTTGATTGGGCAAGTGTGGCCGTCTGCTTCATCACCATCATGGTGCTCATCATGTACAGGAGACACGAGTCAGCTGGTCAGTCGCTCTTATTTTCGTTCTTCTTCTACCAACTTACAGAATGTTTCTGTGCCATGGAAAGTAAGTTAATAATTATTGGTTTATTAGTGATTTTAAACAGAGTATGTCAGTTGCAGTCCTGTGTTGGTTTATGAAGGAATTTGGTTGTGTTTTGTGTGTTGTATTGGGTGTTTCTCTTTTAATTATTCTAATGAATTTAAATATGGAGATAAAAGTCTGTTGTTACTCTGGTATACATCCAGTGTCTTCTCCCTCTCTGGGTTCAGTGACTACAGGCTAAGGAACCCCCTTTCTCATTGCCTCATTGCAGACTGGATCAAGCTCAACATGCAGAAATCATACCTTTTTCCCAAGGTGGTTTACATGCAGAAGAAAGTGAGATGTGACTCATAGTAATAATAGCAATAATAGAACACTGGTACCTTGTGTTACAAATGTTCAGGTTATGAATTTTGAAAAGCACAACCATTTATTTATATACATACTTGTTATTTAAATTTTTGTTTTCTTCATTGTTTTCAATATTTCGTCCACTGCAGAGTGGACATCAGCTGGCAGTAAAGAGGGACAAACAAAGTAGGAGTGCGCAGCTGCTTCATTCAATTCCCTTCCCATGTTTACAGTGTATGGTTTGGGTTGGTTTTCAGTAACAAAATGACTAACGCTACACATGCTTAAGGAATAAATTAATTAACAACTATCAGTAAATAGGATATAGAATTTTTATAAACAGTATTTTTATTTTCATTCTTTTAAAATTACGTTTAATTTGATTGTTGTTTTAAGTTATGAAAAATTCCATAACAAGTCTCACAGTATATGATTTTAAAAGATTGTACCTATATTCAAAATGAGTAAACTAATGTATATCTTTATTGTTACTCTTTTATTGATTGTACAAATAGTAAAGTAAACTGAAAGCAGTCAGATGTTGATGAACGTTTCACATATTTTTTTAAGTTAATTTTTTTAAAATTCCTGTGATGGACTGGTGTGTCTTGTCTCACTCTCTGTTTTTTTAGGATAATCTCCAAAACATAGTGGCCCAGCAGTGTTTAAAAACAATATAATAAACATATGAAATAAGGTAAAAGTTTTATATCGAATTTTTACTTCATTGTAGTTATATTTCAGTTTTTTTTTTTTACAAAATGTAGTCCATGAATAGGCTATGGTTCAAAGGTTCATAGTACTATTATGCTTTTATTGACTGTGATATAGTGGTTGGATTTAAGATCAAATTAACTTATGAACAGACTTCTGGTGCCAATAGTGTGTGCAAGTGAAGGACCCATTGTAAGAATAGGCAACCTGAACATGATCGTGTCTGATGCTGGACAGTGACTGCAAATCCTGTGATGGATAGGCTGCTCACTTACTTGAAAAAGCCCATCTTCCTGAAGCTGTGCTACCGGATGGTGCTGGTTGAACTGCAGGAGGGTGAGGGGCTCTTCTGGCCGGGGGACACGGACAACAGCATCTACACAGTGCAGGACAGCTGCTTGCGTTTTGCATCCATGAGAGTGTCAGACAGATGGAGGGCATTGTGTCCTGCTTCTTATCCATCATAGCTTCTCCTGCTTTCCTCACAGTCTGTTCTGTGAACTACATGGCAGCGATATATAAGCAAACTGTGTTAGAAAACCAACTTTACAGTGATACCCATTTATACAACTGTGTAATTTTTATTAGAATAATTCAAGATGAGTACCTTGATCAAGGGAACTGAACAGGAGTCAAATCTGAACCCAGGACCTTCTAACTGTGCTGTGCCCTACATTTTGAAAACCAAATAGTATGTAGTACATTAGCAAGAAGTGTGTAATTATACAGGTGTTTAGCTTGTGCACGACTTGATGGCACTTATGGCACCCCATCCACCTATTTCATGTTTATTTTACAGGTGTTTGTACTAACCACTAGATTTTGCCATACACACCAAACAGGTTGAATTACCTATCAGCTGTCTGATTGACTTGCATTATAGTCTGAATGTGGACATTAGTTTTGTTTAATAAATGTTCAGTGCATTTTTATTCTGGCATTCAGATAAAAGTTTTGAAATGATCACTTCAGAGACATAAGGGGCAGTATGCGATGTAGTGGTTGAAGTAGTCACCCACCCACTGTCTGCTTTAGTACCCTTCATCAAGGTACTTACCCTGTTTTAATACAATAACAGTACCTGACTGTATAAAATAGGTAAATAATTGTAAAGTTGTTTATCTTTCATTGTAGGTCACCATGGGGAAAGGTAAACAGCTTTAATATTGTGCTTAAGAAACACAGTTTCAGATGTGTCGGATGATGAAAGGTAGTAATAATAAATGTAATTTTCCCTGTGTTTTGCAGTGTATACTCTTACAGACCACACAACCCTGAATTCATAATGTGTACTTTACTTTACATAAAAAGCTTTTCTGGCCAACAGGATGGTAAAGGACGTCCTGCCAGGACACACTGTCCACAGCCCGCTTAGCATTCCCACTGGGTGCTGCTGTGCGGCTGCTGCTTTCCGCTTCCCTGCCTGTCTCATCACTGCCTGAACGGGGTATGGAACATTAATTCAGCAAATGGAATGATATATACACAATGCTATATATTAAGCAGCGGTGCCATGTCATCCACATTCCTCTGCCCCCCTCGGTTACCCTATAAGATTGCCTCCGCATGGGCAGCCTCATAGTTAACTATCCCAGCCACCGTTTTCCAGGCCATCTTTCAGAAGTACCCAGAAACCGGGATGTGAGTCACATCTCTCACATGGCTTCCCTTTTGTCTACCCAGGAGTTTAATAAATTAAATCCCCAGACTAATTAAGCAGGCAACCAGCTGGATTCCTTACTAAATAAGGCTAAACATTTAAAATAAATTCCCTGATGCTATTATGTTTTTTTTAATTTAGATTTTCATAGATCTTGACCAGACAACATGTCGCAAATCAGGATGACAGATCCCCATTTGAAAGCAGTAACAAATAGGCAGCAGATAAGTGAATTTGTTCAACTGCTTCAGTCATTTATAATTGAGGAAAATATTGACAAGAAATGATATGACCCCCTAGTGGGTCGGTGCTCTGTTCATATTTTCACTCTTTTAATAAAGTTGTTTTTACTAACTTTGTGTTTTATGGGTCTGCGTGCACAGATCATTATGGGACGTCTGCAGAGAATCACCTTCATGGAGCTGCATAATTACCTCGGCCAAAAAAATTCACAGCACCGAGATGTAATAATAAGCACCTATTCATTTGTTGTTATGGTTACTTTGTCCAGGTGATTCCATTTCCTCCCACATTTTGGAGACGTGTTTCAGGGAGATTAGTGACTTTCAATTGCCCTTTGCATGTATTTGTTCTGAGGTGGACTGGCAAACTACCCAAAGTGTTTCCTGCTCCACACCCTGTGCTTCCATGATAGGCTCTGGACCACTGAGACTCTCCATTGGGCAAGTGGCTGCTGATAATGGTTGGATGGATGCAGGTTATTTTAAACTACACTTTGATTTGTAAATAAGCATATTCATTGCCCAGTTAATGTCACATATGGGCAATGGTGGGATATTTTTACGGCCATACCATTTTTGGACCATGTTCACTAATGTTCGCTTTAGTGATCAAGTTCATAAATATTCATTAAAACTCATGTTTTGGACTGAAACTGTATGATCTGTCAGTAATATTAATCTCTGTATAGGCGATACAGCTTGTGTATGTGCATTGCTTACATGGCATGTCTTATTAAAAACACAAAACAAACCATGCGACACACACAAATATAAACAAAAAATAGCAGCTTGAGCTCCACAATGTGATGAATCCTGCCCTCTGTCAGTCCATTAAATCATTTTCTTTACATCTGTGGGCAAATGTCCAGGACATGGACATGATAGCAGTCTTGTGTGCCTGAAATTTTTTAGCTTTTTAATTTCATTTTGCAACTGTAAAACATTTTTAATGTGCAATATGACATTCCAACTAATTTATCATAACTAGATATATTGCCATTTCCCAGCTGTTCAGCTAAGATGGTATCTGTGACTGGACCTCATAGGAGGGGACGTGTCCCTCAGTCATGATGTCAGTGGCCCAGTGCGGTTACTGGCAGAGCTTCAGTCCCTAACCCTGATGTGAACTGGGCAATGACTGTTCTAAAGATGGTCTTGTAATGTTTTATTTACACATCATTTACATCAGTTGAAAGCACTGAGGGCAGTAAGGTATTCTGTGAGCAATAAAATGTGTTTTGAGACTGCAGTGCAGTAAAATACTGGTTCTCTTCCTCTCGGGCATCTCCAACCAGCCATGAGATCCACTTGCTGTCAGAGCCCTCTGTGATTAGAAGGGACGCTACAGCATCGCCCATTGTCCCTGAGAAGAAGACCCTTGAACAACCAGGTCTAGACCCCCCCCCCCAACAAAAACTGAATTTACAGGTTTTATCTGGTGCTGCTGTAAATTGGTGATTGGTACTAACATGATGACTGTTACACATGCTTATGGGATGGATCAGTGAACAACTGGCATTGATCAGAGGTTTCTAACAACTATGTTGTTTTTTGTCTTAATTTTTATGTAGGGTCTGCACGGTGGTACAGCAAACAGCACTGTGGCCTCACAATGTCTGTGCCACTTTGGTGTGGGATTGAATCTGCTTCTACTTTAGCCAAATCCATGGACAGTTCGTGAGAACCTATAACAGAACTTAAAATGTGATGCAGGACTGATGAAACAGGCATTTTTCACCTTAAACATGAAGACTATTTCTCCACTGGCATCTCAACAGCTGTTAAACATAACATACAAGTTCTTCATGATAATGAGAATACACTAGGATATCATCCAGATATAACAAAATATATTTATTGAACATGTCTTTGAGAACTGTGTTAACAAAAACCTGTAATACAGAGGTAGTATTTACCAAACCAAAAGGCATAATGAGGTACTCAAAATACCCCAGAGAAAGGCTAAATGCTGTTTTCCGCTCACCCCCTTTGCCCATTTGGATTAAGTTATAAGCATTACAGAGGTCTATTTAGAAAATATGCACGAGCATATCTGCTGTGCTGACAGTGAACAGGTGCCCTCGGTCGTTGTAAATGCAAAGCAATGCCTCATAAACCAAAGTAGGAGTATTAAATAAAAGTCAAATTCTCGTAATCCGAATGGGTATATTTCTTGGGATGACTGGAATCAGACGGGAAAACAGCATTTGGTTGCAGCAGCATACAACATTTCAGTTCAATTTCAATTGATTTTTGCAGAGTGCTCTTCTCACCACAGTGATGCTACCAACATAATTATAATGTATGACAAAAAAGATTAAATAAGTACATAGATGAACAAATAAACAGACAAATACTGGATACAAGAAGTATAGCAGTACAGACTAAGCTCAGTATCTCTCATTTAGGTGTCATTGTCATCATAATTTAGCTGCTAGGTGCAGCCATTTCAATATTATTCATTCTGGATATTTTCTTACTCTTACCGAGTTGGAGGCACTGACATGTCACAACCAAGTTGGTGCACGCAATCCCAGACTCAGTTTGTGAAGTTATCGGAGGGGGTCCTCAGCTTCATCAAGAAGAAATGACCACAGGTTTGATTGATGGGCTTTTGCTGAGTGACACACAGCAGGATTCATTTACGTATTTATTGGTCTGCAGATTAATTTTCCAGCCCTTGTCTCTATTGGTCACGCTACTTATTTGTGTCTCAGATTGGAACGCAGTTGATCCACCTTCATGGTCAGCAGATCTTAGGCAGCTTGCAGCAAGTTAGTGGACCACTGACAGGTCAGCAGATACAATGTGAGATTCCTGAAGATCTTCACTGTTGATAACTTATTTTAAAAGGGCAAACTATGAATTTCTCAGTGAGGGAGTAGAGATGAGGCTGAAATTATTGGTTCCCTTGCATTTTATTCAAACAATACACCATTATCTTGTAAAGAGTTGAAATTAAAAGATTTTTAGTTATCCATATATGCATTTCAGTGGTTTGCACTGGAACAAAACAAAAAAGCTGTGAAAAGAACTGAATTCTTGCTTTTTCTACAAAGACATTCTAAAATGGCCTGGACAATATTATTGGTGCCCTTAAGATGTTATAAGGAATAACTGTATTGTAGTGATTCTTCAAGTAGACTGTTCTCCTTTCCTTAGTACCATAGTTGTCTTCAATCACTCATTCAGCCAGTTTAAGAGGAGAAAAATCCTCATTCTGCTGTTTTGTGTCACTGTGTGTATCACACTAAACATGGAAAAGAGAATGAAAAGCAGAGTTGTCTGAGGAGCCTAAAAAGAAGATAATAGCCAAACATAATCAACATGAAGCTGAAAGACCATCTCCAAAGAGCTTGATGTTCCTGTGACCACTGTTGCCAATATTTTTGAGAAGTTTAAGGACAATGGGACTGTAGCCAACATCAGTGAAGATGGCCACAAGAGGAAAATAGGCCCAAGGTTGAAGAGAAAGATTGTTTAGATGGTGCAGAAACAACCAAAGAAAACATCAAATCAGATCCAAGCTGACCTTCAACCTCAAGGTGGGATACTTTCAATTCCAAAGTTGAATGAAAACGGACTCTTTGGTAGAAGACCCCACTTTTAGGTGAAAAAAACATTAGGGAGATGAAGACAAAGCATGAGGGAGGTGAGGATAAGAAAGCTGATCCAAGATGTAATAGAAATGGGTGAGAAAACTGCACTCCTAGTGGACAGCAGGGGGCACTTTAGTACCGAGACTGTATGGAGACAGGCTTTTTCCCCATTGTCATCATCTGATCAAAATGCCTGTCAACACAAATCAATACAGATTGAACGTGTAAGAAAGTAATGTAAGCCAGGCAACACCTCTGTAACAGAACCACAAATTTTTATTTTATCGGCTAGTTATTATCGCCTCAAGTTAGTCTATTTTGAACTCAGAACTCAGAGTTTATACAGAGTAAAAAGACAATAAAATAGTATACCTGACTGTCACACAGATGACTTATTATGAACTGGGAATTATTGTCAGTAGTTTGAAAAATTTTTTTGAACTGGATCCAGATGTAATAAAGATGAAAGAGATTTACAAAATATTATTGCAAGGAATTATTGACCACTTGAAAAATTCATTTAAAACATAATTTGAAAAGGAGAAATGTGCCTTAATATTTCTGCACAAAATAGCAAATACATATTAGACAGATACAAATCTGATCTAAGTATTGTTATGTCAGCAGGAAATAGGGGAGGAAATGAGATTTACTACAAATATTTCATCTCTGACTTCTCCTGGTAGGAGTGCATACTGGAGTTCACTGTGGTGAGGGCCCAGAAGCAACTCGCTGTGCTGCATTGTCAGGGTGGGCCACCACCCCAGGACATGGTGGAGTGGCTCAGCAAATGCAGATGGATCTCCAGGCACCTGCACCTGTCCTGCCCATGCTGGTAACTCACTTGTCTGCGCTGTGCGTCCACACATGTTGTACTTTAGTTTCAGCTACTGCTTACGTTAGAAACCTCACTGAACGTACTTTGCTGGCAATCTCTCCGATTATTAAACCTTACGATGGTGCCATTTCCAGGTCCTGGTTGCACAAAATGCCTAAAACTTCATTGACTCCTTGAAGTTTGCCGTAAGCCCACACATCCAAATGATCTCGCTCACATCTGTAGGCTCCTTTGGAGAAATTTTAGCTAAATTAATAAATGTATGAAAAATTATAGTCTGTCTAGTTCAAGTATAATTAATTAGATATTAGTTTTAATAAAAGAATGTTACATTGGTTGGCTGTTGCGGCTAATCAGGGGAATGGCATACCATTGCCATGGTAACTGGGATTTCATGTCAAATTGATCTTAAATCCAGTAAAATTTCCCTTTACTGAGAAAAGCATTTGAAATGCTTTGTGAAATTCTGCCGTGTGATATTCTTAGGTGACGATACAGCGTTGTGAAAAAGTATTTTCCCAACTCCTAATTTCCCTTATTGCCTTATTTGTCACATTAAGTGGTTTCAGATAATTAGACAAAATGAAATATTAGAAAAAGGGAACCTGAGTAAACACAACACCGTTTAAGTTATTACTTCATTTATTTAAGGAACGAAGTTATTACAATCAAATACCAATGTGAAAAAACTAATTGCCTGCTTAGTTAATCAACCAATTGAGGAAATTGAAATGAGATTTACATTTAACAGATTGAAGACAGCCAGGCTTGACATGCAGTAAGCCCTATCGAATCTAAACCTCACTATATAACCTTACCATGAGTGTGCTATAGTGACCACAACATTTCCACATGAAAGTTATGCCATGATCAGTGTAAATTCCAGAAATGATGATGATGATGATGATGATGATGAGGGGATGGAGTTGATGAAACCAATCAGTCTGGAAAAAGTTATAAAGCCATTTCTAAGGGTTTGCGACTCCACCAAACTACAGTGACCACCACAATGTCAAAATGAAGAAGACTTAGAACAGTGGTGGATCATCCCAGAAGTAGCCAGGCTGGGAATATTATTCTAGGGGCACAGCAACAACTCATTGAGGAACAAAAAAAAAAATAACATCTAAAGAACTACAGGCATCTCTGGCCTCAGCTTTGGTCAGTGTTCATGACTCCACAATAAGAAAGAGAGTGACCAAAAATGGGATTAATAGGAGAGTGGCAAGGCAGAAACCACTGCTATCCAAGAGAAAGATTCAGTGCTCATATCACATTTTCAGGAAAACACCTGGATGATCCCCAAATGTTTTGGGATAATGGTCTATAGACCGAAGAACAGAACTCTCAGAACAACAGACAAAAAAGGTTGAGGTCAGCGCTCCATGACTCAATCAACAAAAATATAGCACCCACACCGGCATTGCTCCAAAACCCCCAGCTGTCCTCACTCTGCAGACCAGGCTATTAGATAATGTCATGTATGGGTGCAGTTGGTTGCACCTGGTCCTCAGTAGGCTCCTATAGGATTAGGCAGGGATGGGCAATGGGAGCTGTCCATCATGGGGACCCCACCAATGCCAGGGTAGTGCTGTCCACCAGCTCACACCTTAAATGAAGTAATACATTAATTCGTCCCTGAAAATGTGCCTGACACTGAATTTTTCAGATACCGAGAGGATCTTTCCCGTTATATTAAATGAGGGAAAATAAATTAAAAATGCACTCCCAGCCCATCGGAAAACACCTACATAAGTATCAACCCATGATTTCAGCATGATAAAACACTCTAAACATCAGCTACCTATTTAGAAAACACTTAATGTTGTCATTAATTTGATTTTTTATAACACGTGATACAATATGTACAGTAGAGGAAATTTTACAGGTTGGTTCCCCATGCCCCAGTGTTACTGCATTATGAGACTGCTCATGTGTAGAAATTGCAGCAAGAGTTCAGTGTTATGAAATTTTGAATAAGTGGAATAAAGACATGGGTCAAAGTAACTTGCTGCCTCTGTGTCTTTGACACAGCAACAGGTATTTAAATAAAATGGAGGAAACAGCTGATAACACCTGTGCACATAGCCTTTGGGTAAAATTTGTTATAGCAAAACTTTTAATTCGGCTAGCAATGCACATAGTTGTGGTCGTCTGCATTCCATGAACAGCTATAATAAATTTTTCTGTTTCTGTTTAGATGCCTCCTACTCTAGTTTCTAAATCTCAGAATCTACATTTTCATAGAATATGTATAACAACACTTTTACTGTCCTGGTATACCAGCTGCCATCCACGCCTATGTGACACTGTGAAGTGTTACCATTTCTGTTGAACTCTGCTGTAGTGCATTTATAATTTACACCTGTAAGCGCAGTACATCTTCAGCCTGTAATACTAAGACCACAACCCCCTTGACTGAGATTTACCTTGACTGGCACAGGCTTGGACCGTCTCCTACCTGGCCCAAGTTCTGTCATGCAACACCATCATGTTATTGTTGGGAGTGGGCAGGGGCAGGAACAACATTACCCAGGGCACCCGTTGACCTTGTTGCCAACATTGGCTGAGTACTGACCATGTTCTTAGTCAGGCTACCGCCTGACAATACAGTCCTCTCAGTGTCTGCTGGTATAGTGCTGGTTTTACGCTGAGGTATTAGTGAAATGGGGACAGCAGACGGTGTAGTGTTAGAGCCATTGAAAGACCTAGGTTTGAATCCCACTCCTGCTGTACTGCCTTTGAGCAAGGTGTTTACCTTGATTTGAAAAAATAAAGTTACCTATCTGTATAAACTGACAAATCATTGTAAGACACAATGTACAAACCTAACATTGTGTTAGCCACACGAATAAGTACTGTGATAATTATTGCGATAATTCAATACAGTAACCAGAGTATTTTAAGGGAGAGGCATAGTCATATGGATCACTGGCATCACTGGAGTCATCCATTGAAAATAATACACTTCCATCAGTGTCTTCTGGTCATGTGTCTGACTCCTTAGCAAATGCAGCATTCAGGCAAAAGTAGTGCTGGTTTTATAATGTCTGGAGTTACACACATTGTCACACTCTGTTAAAAATGGGTGTTGCTTAGTAACCTACTTTCAAAAATAAGACAATTTTCTCCCTTTCTCAGAACAGATGAGTGGTCTGTTATATGCATCTCTTTGATACGAGGGATTCATTTCTTGGAGGGGGTGGCTGTGTCCGGACATCTCAGTGTGGACATACCATTTGGAATCTGCCTTTCCTTTACCTCTTTCTGACTGCCCGCCTGCCTCTCTTCCATGCTCTTTTCTCACAGCATGTCTGTATGTTCTTTTCTCATCTTATAGAAGAAGGTCCATGTAGAAGTACTCCTATCTTCCTCAAAAACCTCTCTGTCACATCTCTCCTGTATTTTCCCTGATAGCTCAGTATTTCATAGTACAGGTACAGTTATATTACATGAACTGAAAGGCCTCAGCTATTGCTAGGTGCTTTAAGGATTTGCTACCCTGTGTAGACATGCTTTTTGCAGGGAAGCAAGGAGCAACTGTGGCAGGATTTTTGCCATCTTGGGTACAACAAAATCAACCTAGTAAAGACCGACAACAAAAGAAAAGCACTAACTACACTAGAACACAAGTACCAAACTAAGCTGTGGGGTTCAAGTCCAACTCAGGGTGTGTGGAGTTTGCACATTCTCCCTGTGTTTGCACCCCTCAAAACATACATAGAAGAAAACAACGGCAAACCACTTCTGTTTCTCCTTGCCTTGGAAACCATGCCTCTGGTTGCCTATGGGTTGGATTCAACTCTATAGCACATCCACACACACAGATACAAGTATATAGCGCAAAGGTTAAAGGTTAGAGAATACAACTGGCAGTTATGCCACACTCTCTGAAAAGGTGACTGAATCTTCCTAGATTCATTCGAATTGTGATGTAGGCTGAATATTACTTTTTCTAGTGGAAGACAGACCAAAACTTGACAAACACATATTTGTAAATTGAGGTTCTGTGAACCTAGAAAATAGCACAAATTTTCTTTTCAGATATGTAACAACGATCAGCGTATGTGCCATATCGCTATACTATGTGTGGAAAGATATGATTCCCCCCCCCCTTTCTTGGTTCAAGTCCTTGAAGGTTGTACCCTTGAGCAAGGTTGTGCAGTTGAATGCTCTTGAATGCAAAGTGGTGCATAGGTGCTTTGGGAAGAAACACTGGAGAAACATGAACGTAATAACAAGATGTTACACTACCAGTACCTCTACCATCCTTCAGGAGATAACATTGGTATGGAAGACCATTCTGGACCTCACCCACTCAGCCATGTTCTCAGGAGCTGCTTCAACTCCAGCATCAACGACGTCTTCAAGGATAAGCAAATTGAGGTGAGAGACCCCCATCACCTCTCCTCTCAGAGCGGCACTGGAGTACATTGCAGTACAAAATACTGCATAATTACCACATCATTAAATTTAAATGGGCTCTCAATGTAATACTGACTGTAAGCACTGTAGCACTTCCTATGGTTGCTTTGCCTCCCAGGTCAAATCCATGAATGTGTGAGCTGTGCAAGTTGTCCTGATGTTTGCATGCTTTGCGAGTTCAGTCTTTTTCAGGATTTATTTCTCCTTTTTCTCTGCTCTCCAGTGCAGTATTTCAGCTTTTGCCTCCTCTTTTTCATGCATATAATATACAGCAGTTGGTACAGTGATTATTACAGCCATTGATTTGCAATCCACTTGTACACAAAGTATTTACGTTGAATTGATACAGTAAAAGTCACTCAGTTGTATAAATAGGTAGACCATTGGACTTCACTTAGTATACAAATCTATCATTGTACATTCCCTTGGGCAAAGGTGACAGCTAAATGATGCTTATTTTTATGCTTAAATATTCATACTTATATCTTGACACAATTGGAATTTAATGTTTAATATTACAGGTTGGCTTAGGTAATTTTTGGTTAAGAGGACATTCTCATGATATTGAGACACAGGCCTAGGGGTCCTGTTCCCCATGTGCCAAACAGTGGGACTTGTGTTCTTGTTCCTGAAGGTTTTCTTTATGACAGCTACTGTACCATATAATTATAGTTAAAGAAACTTCTTTTTTAGATGTGACACAGTTTGAAGAGATGAAGCAGCAAATATTCCAAATTCTGTATTTTCGGTTGCAGAAAAATGCAAAATTGTCAAAGTGTCAGAAGACACTGAGTCATTCAGTGCATTAGCCAGGGAATTGATGTGTTTCACAGCTATGTCCTACATTCAGCTGCAGGAGCATTTGTGTAATTCTAACTGATGCAACTACCAGTCAGTTTGGTTTTAATGTTAAAGTCCTGCATTTAAAGTCTTTCATGAGTGCATTTTAAAAGCAAATTGTTTACTATGTGTTCTGTAAACTAAGACAATCTCCACAGAATATGACCATTCTATTATTTGTACTTACAAATAAAAATAAAGTTTTTTGGAAAACAAAATGCAACATTTATTTATTTCGTAAGTGGAGACTGTGCATCTTCATCGCAATCGTATTATCTTTCTCTTTTATTTGAAATTACATACACAAATGCAGGTAAATGCAAATATAGAAATTAACACTTTCAAAGAAATGTTGCATTAAATACTTTGAAGTAAATCCATAGCTCATCATTTTTACTGGTTTACTGTAGTGGGGGGTAAAGGTAACATTTATATAATAGCATCAGGCCATGAAGAAATACAATAATGGGATGTTTATGCCACTGAATTCAATTCAAATCAATTTATTTTTATAAAGCTCTTCTTCTCAGACAGTGACTCAGATCGCTGAAAGTAGATAATGTAGGATAATGGAACAGAAAACAAGTATATACTGAAGCTATAGATAACCTTTAAATGTTAAAGAGAACAACTATACAAGGTATATGTACAAAACGGTAAGCCCCAACTGAGGAGAGGAAAACAAAAAACTCCCAACTAGGAGGCAAAAAAGAAAAATAGACCGCTGGGGGTCCAGGTGCCAGTGGCTGCCCACCCCACCCTTCCTGGGCTTCTACACATGGAACATAGTGCCAGTAGTAACAGCTAACAAAGGTTATACTACTAAGGACATCACTGTGTAGGACAGCGAAGCTGAATCAACTGATGTTGAGATGCAGCTGAGTTGCTCACATCAACAAGGCAGCTCCTGGCGACATGGATTTTTGGTCTTGTCATAGGTTTCGTCTGGCCACAGTGCTGGTAATAATCTGCACTTCTGGTTCAAAGAAACTCAGACAGAACAAGGGGGGGGTTAGCATCTATTGACTTTAAGACAACATAATTAAACAGTGAAGATGAGATGCACAAGTGAAGCAGCAGGATCCAACATTACTTATATCAGAAATGCCAGAGATGTTTTAAGCAGTGATTTAGAGGCCAACACAGAAGGAGCGTTTCTGACATCACCAAGCAGACAGTTTCAAGCTTAGGTGCTCTATAGCTGAAGGCATGTCCTCCTACTGTAATCTTATCGATCACACGTACTTTAAGACAGCCAGCATTTAATGATCGCAAGCAACATTGTGGAAGATGATCAACGGTCAGTGATCTTACTTAGGTACACAGGACCAATGCCATGTATGTCCTTATAAGTTAGGAGTAAGACTGTGAATATGATCACTTGAATATTAAAGTATCCTAGAAATTGATGTCTAGCTGTCATTTACAGGTCTTATAATTAGCATCTTCATAATGGTTTAAGAAGGGAATTGAAATGAAATCAAAACATGGCAAGCAAAATAATACAAAGTCGGACAGGACTTTACTCCTACTGGAGGTTACGATTGCACTAGTATAATAAATTGTCACACCAAGCTCCTTGGTGAAGGTAGTGCTATCAGCATTGGGCCCAGAGTTTTTGGATTACAAAGTCATGGGCATAGAAATACAGTGCGAGTGAAAGGGTTTAACGTTCTTGTGATGAATGTTGTTATTTTCAAAATGTTCAGGTCAAAACAGAAACCTGACATGAAATACAGAACGTAAACCCAGCATATATAAGTTGCACAACTTTTTTCCCCCCATTCAGTTCCAAGGTTCAAAACGCATCTCACCTCCCTTAGCTGTAAATCATTGTAAACTAATAAACAGAAATATGTAAACTGCAAAGGAGCACATTTCTGAGGTGTGGAGATTATGTTCCTATAGTCTCGTTTTGGTAAGAATCCTCTCTGTGGAATCTTTTACATACAGTAACTACTTAATAAAATAGTAGTTGTAAACTACTACTACTACTACGTCAATTTTGTATGCTAAGCTACTTAGAACTACAAGTAGTTACCTACATTTACAGGTGTGTAATTTTTACTGTGTCAGTACAGGGCGAGTACATCAAACAAACATATTACTGCAGATGGTTAGGCTCCTCTAATCCAAGCCCTTGAATTACTGAAAGGGTATCTTTTCCAATACATAACATGTTTCCAAGACGCCCCTGGGATTCTGCGCCTTCATTAGGGGGATATAGTAAACCAGACACAGAGACAGTAAATCATATTAGTGATTAGAGGTTCTTATGAAATATAAAAGCAATCAGTCAAAAAAGGTGGTCCTTTAAGTTACACTGGAGCATTTCCACCTGTAGGGGGAGATGCTGGAGAACATTTTGGAATTGTACATGAGGCCTTCCCTCCCACACCCACCGACCCACCCACGAACACACAACTGACAAACCCTGCCTCTAGCTGATGTTATTGGCATTGACACGGGCAACCGCGATGAGATGGACCTCACAAATTATGGCAACCCCCTATCGGGCTGTTGGTTGCTGGGGCGACGGCTCAACCCCCTGGTAGAGAGAGCCAAGGTGAGAGGACCCCTCCTACTGTGATATCAGTTGATGAGTGTGTAATTATTCCAATTATAAGACCCCACTACAGGTATTCTTCCCCACAGTCGCTCTGTTTACCCTGTTGCACGGCAAACATTCTGACTAGTTTCCCATTTACACTGCATCATATTCACCTTGCACCTTTTTTAATGAATTTCTGCCCCTTCACATCCCCCAGGTTTTAAAAATGGACAAGATGCAGACATGTCTTGCCTACGTGTGGTGCGTGCAGCAGCTGCAGTTGGTGAAGAACAGCAACTGCTCTACATTCAGCCAGGACTTATTCCCATTACCTCCGTCTCCACTCTCTCTGCAGTCAGTTTGTCTTATGCTGGAAATCTCAGTTGAGTCACCTTTTCATCCTGTCCTTTTGTCCTACCAGAAATATATTTATGGTGTTATAACCAATACACTTCCAACAAATGGGCGAATTCCATCATCAGTATCCATTAACTGCTTGTCCAAAGTAGAGTTGCAGTGTTCCAGAGTCTATCCTGGAAGCATATGATGTAAGGCAGGATACTCCCTAAAAGGCACACCAGTTCACTGCCCAGCAATCATAAAAACTTTCATTCACACTCATTAAGCGTAATTTAGTCACCACTGCACTTGAAACACATGTTTGGACTGTAGCGCACTCACAGGAAAAACACACAAACATGGGGAGAACATGTAAGCTCCATGCAGAATGTAGTCTTAGTATGACACTTCTGAAGAAGGCTTGTGGTTCATGTTATGCAGGGCTAGTAATCATGTCTTAACATTTATGAAGTTATAGGGCAGATATTTATTGATTTTGTTTTGTAATCAAATTTACTCTATTAGTATTAGTCATTTATGTCACAGTTGAACCTCATTGTCCTTAAAGACCTTCAAGATCAGTAATGGGTCCCAGACCCATTTCTTGAATCAGACCTTAGTGTTTAGAGATATTCTGGAACAGACAGTTCAAAAATATTCCTGTTAGTTTTGCCCTCACTGTTTCCTCTTGTTGAAACAGCCATACAACAGTTTCTTCAGTTCTACATATTGTTTATAAAAGTTACTGAACCACTTTTGGTGGTTCAAATAGGGTGCTTCTTTGAATTATATCACATTTAAAATAATTGCCTTGCTGATGTTTTTATCCAGAGCAATTTACTGAGCCGGAAAATATTTAGTGTTTATTCAAATCAGCACCTTGCAGTAAGGTCACACGGCAGCATGGGGGGTTCAAGACCCGGGCTCATGAGCAAAATGTTTCACTTTAAATTGCTTAAACACAACGCAGGGCAGTAGGTGGTTGAGTGGTAAGAGCTGTTGCCTTGTAATATAAGCTCCTGGGTTTGAATTTCCACTGTTGCTGCAGTACATATTATTTGCTCTGAATTAATGCAACTAAATTTACTGAGTTGAATAAATTGCAAGTCACACTGAACAAAGGTGTTAGCTAAATCATGAATAAAATAAAAGTTATAGAGCTTTGTAAATGGTTAACTTGTTACCTGTATTGGAGTTGGTTTGGATTTAAGTATCCAAAGGTATAAGAGAGATGATAAAGGACAGACACCATTACTATCACAACATCAAGAATAGCCACTATAGCAGGGAGGAACAAACACATGACACAGGTCATTGGTCCCGGCCCACTGGTGGCTGTTTAGTGTGTCTGGAGACAAGCAGGTAAGCTGCCACTCTCCCTGCCTTCCCACAGGTGGTGACATGTTCCAGAGCCTCCTTATCAGACTTGGCAAAGATTGTCAGAATATAACAGGTCAAGAACATTCTTGTTGACTGAGGGACCAGAAAGTAAAAATTACATTTAATACCGAAAACACTTGTCTTCCTGACCTCCATACTTCTGTTTAGATCCACCCTCAAAACACTCCTCAGCTTTCTACCTTATTTTTCAGAGTCAGACTGCTGTGAGGAGTTGAGTGCCATGTCAGACTTAGAGCCATGACAATGAACACGCCAAGGAAACAGCATACAGTGATTCCAACAGCTGTTTTCAAATCAAAGTTTTGAATCATTCATTCATCCAGCTGGGCAAATTTTATTGCATCAATGCAGATTAAGTACTTTCAGTGGTACTAGAAAAGGTGACTGCTCTAACTGCTGTGCCACCTAGTCCTCTTACAATAAATTCAAACTTCTAAGAGCACAATATTCATTTATGTGAATACCTGTATTTCATGGGCTAAAGGGAGAGTAGGTACAGTTTAAAAAAGAATCAGTATCTGAAAAGCACACTGGATCTATAACTAAATGATCTGGAACAACAGCAGAAGATCTAAATGACAAGATACAGACCAAGGAATTGCTGTGTCAGAAAGTGTTTAAATAACTTGTAAAACTGGGGCATGATTATGTAATTCATATTCTCACACTTAAGCTTCATTTGGTTTCTGATGTTTGTTCATGCTTGGATGTGCCGTTTCCATATTTGTGCAAGCTCTAAATGATGGAAGTGTGCCTCCAGCACCTCCCTGCTATTTGTGCCCCTTTACAAGCCACTTCTGAGGAGAGCAAATCTGGCCACAAAACAAAAAAACCCATGGTCAGAGAGGGTTACTGATGTGCAGCGGAACTGTTTCAGTCTGCCTGACTAAAACATGTCAAAAACTGCTGCTACTTATAGGAACCACTTGGACTTGTACTTGTCATTGGCTACATTGCCAAGTGGGTGAATGATGTGACCACCAGGTCTGTCACCATCCAACCAAGTCAGAAGCACTGCCTTAATTTTGAGGTCCATGTGCTGCTGAAAGACTGCAGTGCTACATTTAAATCTGATGATGGCACTGAAAGCAGCCAAGGCCAATGCCACCAAGTGCATAAGAAAAACTAGGGCAGGCTACACCCAAGGAGGATGTGGCAGGACATACAGATCACTGTCTACAAGAACAAGTGTCGATAATGAGAATGTGTTCCTGCCAAACAAGTTGAATGTCTTCTATGCTCAGTTTAAAGCCCTTAACACAACCCTGACCATGAAAGCAGCACATCCTCCTGGCAATGAAGTACTCTGTCTCTAGCTGATGTGATGGGGACTGACAAGGGTCAATATATGGAAAGCTACAGCATCAGATGTTATCAGATGTTAAAGGAGTGCACTACTGAACTGGCAGAGGTCTTCACTGGCATCTTTAACATTACAATGGCTCAAGCTTTTGTCCCCAGTTGCTTCAAAGCCAATGTCATCACCTTGGTCCCCAGGGAATCACCTGTGTTCTGCCGCAATGACTACTGCTCTGTTGTTCAGACACTAGTTATGTCCCCCCCCCCCCAACAAGGCCTGCATTGCACTCGCCACATTAGACCTGCACCAGTATGCCTATTCTCCCCCAATAGATCCACTGAGGACGTCATCGGTGTACATCTGGCCCCTGCCCACCTGGAACGTAGACTGTCATGTCAGAATGTTGTTCATTAGTTTCAGTTCATCGTTTAATATAATCCGCCAGCAGCTAGTCAACACTCCCCATGTAAGTGGACCCTGGACTTTGACCAACAAGTTGAGGACCCTTGACAAACCTCCCACACCACCAACTTGAACACAGGTGCTCTGAAAGGCCGTGTGCTTAGCCCACTGATGTAAACACATGACTACATTGCCAAATACAACAGTAACCACATCACCAAGTATACTGATGACATCACATGCCCAACAATGAGTCAGCCTATAGAGGCTAAGTGGAATATCTTGCAGCCTGGTGCAAGGACAACCATCTGTCTCTCAATGTCACACTACTCTATATGGTCAGATATAGAAACAGCACTGCCTCTGACTCGGAAGGTCTGCAGTAGGTAGTGAGAACTGTCTAGTCCACCACCTAGACTACCTACAACAGGTGGTGAATCAGGGCCCTCCCATCATCTGGTTTTTTAAAATTTATAGTTGTCATCTGCTATTGCAGCCTGAGAGCCAAAAATCACCAGGATCAGGAACCGCTTTCTATGATGTTTCTTTCAGGCTGCTGATCACTGTCATCTCAGGCCTGGTCACCACCACTGCCCATAATCACTGACATCCACCCTTTGTCATGTCTATACACTGTAACTTTTACAGAGATTCTTGTCTTCTATATTTGTATTATGCTTTTATTTATTCTCTAAATTCCCACCCCATACAAGTCAGGAGTGTTAGCACACCAGTCACATCCAGCAAGCCATTGTATCAGGTGCTGCAGTACCCCAGAGCTTGGAAAGCATGGCCATCATAGATGAAATATATGCTGAGATTCAAGATTCAGCTGGTCCATTTGTTTAAGGCAGTTTTAAATGATGGATTCCTGGTTGTCTGGAGACTTTATGATGAACAATAAAGTGTTGTGTGACACCTTTGGTGGATGCCAGGTTTAGGGAGAGTACCCAAGAGGATCAAGCCCCAACTAAAGGTACCGTGGATGTTAAAAACTCGGTCAACTAAACCACCCTGGGAAATAAGGTCCACTGAGGCCACAGTGAGTGGTTCCCCACAATCTTTACATTGTCACATGCAGTTCCCAATCAAAATAGTTTATTTACAACAGCAAATCAAAGCCAATCAAGACAAGAATTTTAACAAAATCCTCAATGTACTACCATCCAGGGCAGCTGTGATCACTAAGATCAGCAACAGAGAAAGCCCCCCCCCCCCCCCCCCCCCCAAAGCGCCCCGGGTAAAAAAAAAAAAAAAAAGAAAAAAAAACACGANAACCCCCCCCCCCCCCCCCAAGCAGAGAATTTCCATCACATGCGTTTATACCACTCATAACTGCTCCACAATGACCAGTACAGAACTCAGCTCACAGCACACTTTATAACCCAAACACACCTTTGTTCACAATGGCCCCTCACACTACCAATACCTCTAATACACACAGCAGCACAAAAGATTAATAAAAACTGCCTCAGCTGAAATAAAAAAGGTAAAACTAAACCTAGAAACTAGGACCAAAAGGAGAGTCCACATCAACACTGGGATTCTGTGTTGTCCAGGCTAACCTGAACACTTTAAGCCAACGTTGAGCTTCTGGGCAGGTGGCCATTCAGTGAGCAAGGGTCCAGATGCAGCTGATCCAACAACTCTCTCTGCCTTTGGTCCAAACCAGAACCACAAGACATACAGATGGAAAACAGACACCATGCACAGACTACACAGCCCTCCAAATGAGGTACAGTGATAAACCCCAATTTCAGTATAAAACCCAAAACAAACTCAAACCACCAGTCAAAATAGCAGCCGGCACTGTTGGTAACACCTACAGGAAATATACCAGTGTTAAGAGAAATGTTGGCAATATCAGATAGAATGCAGAATTCCCACCACTTCCCCATGTCAAAGGATGTTCTCTCGCTCTCTCTCTCTCTCACACACACACACACACACACACACACACACACTATTAAATAACTATTAAATGTTTGCTGCTATTACTGCTAATAAGGAAACACAATGCATGATACAAAATAAAGTAACTGCATATAAAACACACCAATAGATGTTAATTTCTTCTTAAATTGTTTAATAATTGTCATTTTTTTAAGTGAAATACATACTATGGTGAAATGAATTGGGGTTTCTCACATGGTCCTGGGACAAATCATAATAGTATTCATGAGAAAAAATGGAAATTGATTGTCAATATTCAAGTTTGCGGTTTCCCGAGCTATTTCTAGGAACCAGTTAGACTCAGATACTAGGGTATAGATCTAATACAATAAAATAATAAAAGATGCATCTTTGGGTAAATAAAAATGCATGTATGTGCCACCAGTTTGTACATTAAACTACTTACAATGATTTACCAATGAAAACTGGCAAAGAAAATTTAGATGGAGCAAAACAAAACTTTACTTTATGGTCAGTTCAGTATCAGTGCATACGACATGTGGGGAGAGCGAATGACGCAGTCTCCCTGAACAAAGAGAGGGGTCACTTGAATAGATATATAGGTATGGGTGGAGCTACACTATTGTAGGAATGGACAGTTACTGGTAGTAAAACAGACAATAGATGTTTTAGCACCAATGTTTACAAGTTGAGTTAGAGTGTAGATGACATATCCTGGTTAAATGACTTTAGGAGGCTGATGGTGATAAGGGAAGGTTACACAGGACAACTTGCAACACAGACAGTTTCAGTGCAACTTGCTTAATTCTTTGAATTCATTCACAATACAGCTGGGCAATTTTAGCTCGATCAATTCCAGATAAATGGTCAAGGATACTACAGCAGGAGCAGGGATTTGATTTCAGAACCTTCTGATGGCAATGCAGGGGCTTTAATCACACCACTTGCTATGTGCAAATTTAAAAAAAGATTGCTGATATGATTTTTTTAATAATCAAGTGTTCTGCCTATTTTTATTGACACTGCTGGCATCCTCCTCCTCTGGGACCTCACTGCAGAACTGAACTCCAGATTCGTGCTGGTCCTCTTTTTCCTTAGGATGGGTAAGTGGAGACAAGGTATTGGAGCCAAATCCTCTGATGTCACTTAAGGCCTGGTAAAAATCATAACCAACCCAGAAATGGATTGTGATAGCTCTTATATTCCAGTTTCTAATCACAGGTAGAATAATAGTGTTTTATTTGCATAAACTTGTATTTTAATAAACCTTTTAATAAGGGGAACAAGAGAATGAGAACAGAAAATATCAAATTCCTTTTGCTATGAAGAAGCAAGGTCAAAAGTAAAACCAGTTCTTTTGTACATCATGTAGTTTTCAAAAGTTGAGCTGACAGAAATTTGAACAGACCAATGAACCTCCATGAGTTGAATAAAAGTGCCAGACGTCACACCACTTACACAACAGGCTGATAAAAAACACACACAGGACAAGAGTGCACCAGACACTCGCAAACTGTGACACCGTTGGCAGGAAGCAGACGTGTGCAGGCGCGAGTTAACAGTTGAGGTTTATTGTCCCGGGAAGTTCCAGAACCACGGTCAGTAGACAGGCAAGGATCAGGTCCAGAAGTCAATGGAGTACAAGAAACAGTGAGGCTAGATCAAAGGTCAGGGACCGACTAACAGAGGAAATGCTCAGTAGTAACATGGGCAATACTTCACACCAGCGTGTCGGGCTACACAGGTTTTATACCTTGTTTGGGGAAACGAGGAGCAGGTGCTGGCAATTGTGGGGCTGGGCAGAGCAGGGGGCATGACACAAACTTGCACACAAAAACACTTTGTCTCTGGGCTTTTTCTTTTTTAATCTTTGGCATCTTTCAGCTAATAAGATGGTCTCAAGTCTTCCCATGGTGCTTTGGGATGCAGCGTGAAATCAGAAGTGTCAAAGAAAATGATTTGTGCAGACTGCCAGGATATCACACTGACACTTCCTGGGTGACTCGCACTTTAGATGGACACGTCTAAACGTGGTGCGACATGCACACACATGCACACAAAACTTGGTCATGCCTTAACAGATAGTATGACTTTCCTTAAATATGATACAAGTACGTGTGTCCTTTACTTTCTAGGATGGTGGTCCAAAATAATGGCCAAATAAGCGTGGGATTTCAAATGGATGATTCTGTGAACTAAATCAAAAAATGAAATATACTGTAATTTAATTTAACAAGCTTTGTAATTATGACACACTGTTTTAAATTAACTTTAAAAGAGTCCATTTACAAACTCATGGGATTTGTTCCTTTATACTTACTGTATTGTAGTTTGGTTGTATTAAATGAATTTACACGAATCTCGTCAAATTCTTTGTATATTCAATTTTACTTGGTCGGCAGTTTTTTGTATCCTGTATCCTAATTTCAGACCAACTTCAGAGGTGTACATGACAGCTGCATTCTCTCTCTTTTTTTACTGTCATAATGACAGGGGCCACCAGTATGTGTCAGACCCCCACTTGGCAGGTGAATGCTCAAACCTGAATCCTGTTTGCAGGTGTTTGTGATCTGGTGACTAAAGAAGAGAAAGGAACCAATAAATCACACTGATCTTCATGTCAAGCATCAGTGAGACTAATGCTAGAAGAGCAGTCTTGTTTATTAAACCTGGTCAGCAACAGGATTTTGAGTCCAACTGAAGATATGGTGCCTGAAGCATAGGAATTAATTTTTAAAAGGGAACCCAACATTTTCTCTCCTTTCAAGTACTATTCTATTGGTTATAGAACAATTGAATCAAGGATTTCTATGGTGCAGAAAATTCCAGCATGAATGCCAACAAGTATACAGTGAAACCCTGAGATATGATAACCATTCAGATTATGACTTTAGAAGAGTCTCATTTAATACCCCTTCTTTGATTTAAGTATTTCTATGCAGGGCTTCATTTTGCACCTCGGGTTTCGTTTTTTATGTGTTTCCTGAGTTGAGTGAGGTCAGAATAGAGCCACCATGCAGTTTATATAGTTTGGCCTATGCTACATTAAGCTCTCAGCCTCCATCACTCCTAGTTTGTTAGTTTTACCTGTTATAAAGTCAGAAAAGGCACCGATTTGGCCTGTCAAAACCGCAACTTCATCTATAACTGCAAATTCATTAGCACTATGTTTTGATTTTGATTTTGATTTAATATATAAATGTTGAAGATCATATGTATATATGATTTTTGTAAGCATTAAGTTGAAGGTATGTAACACCTATGAAAGTACTACATCTACATAAATAGGTATAGTTCTCTATTGCAGAGTAATTCATCAAGGAAAATGACCTTATGTTATAATAACTATTGTTAACTATGGAAATAATTGAGTTCATCTTGATGGAATTAGGTGATTTTTTTTTGTTCAGGCTAAAACTTTTTTCCACTGAAATTAATATTAATTATATCTTTGAGCAGCTGGGCAACAAGAGACTGAACCACCATGGGTGGCCTTTGCAGATAATTCCAGCACTTTTATGTAGATTACAAGACTTCTGGAGGAACGCAGCTTGCTGAAAGAGTCTCTGGCCTCCACTGAACTGCAGGTACAAGTCCAACAGCACCAGAGCATCAGAGAAGATCCTACACCTTTGCCATGTATCACCTGGCCCACTGGGATTATTTCAATTGGAGAGCAACAAACACCTAGAACTAAAAATGTAAATGTAATACTCTGTCTTGTCAGACACTGCAAGCTGAGCAGTACATTAGAATACAAATTATTCCAAATTTGAGAAAAGACTGTTTGCTTATGTATGTTTGACTGCGTGTTTCCATGTGGAAGCTGCAGGAGAGGCACACTTTCAGCAGGCCGCCCACGAGCGTTTGCTCTCCCAGATGAAGAAGAGCGGGGAACAGGTGATGGAGAGGACAGGCGTTTCAAATGTGCAGGAGTTTCAGCGTGCTCAGATCACGATCCAAGTGGAGCACAGTTCTGACAGGTACACCCAGTATCTCTCACACACACATGCACGCACGCACGCACACACGCACGCACAGGTTGCATTTTAGTAGGTACCATGGCACACACACCTAGAAACGTATTCACAGCTCCTGTGTCAAAACCATCTGTATCTAACGTTCCAGTACTGTGATTCTGGAATTCTTACATAATTTGTGATTTGTGAGTTTTTTTTTCTCAGTACCATAGTTTATATTTTTATACGGTTGACTGAACAATGACTCGTCTTGATGTTATTACGTGATAAAGAACCATGATTATTACCCTTGTATAAATATGGTATGTAAAGAATTCCTTGTTGGCTGGTACTGTAAGCATGACTGATATCTTTGCTGATTTATATTGAGAGGTTTTTCCTTCATCTCATCTACAGCAGTTCTCAGAATTCTTCATCCTGCAGTGACATTTTCAGTATCAGGCCTGGATCTACGCTAATGACCTTGAACTTGCAGGACACATAGGATGGACTGAAAGAGTTGCTTTCCTAAATCATATCCATCAGGATTGAAAGTATAGTTCTACTTTATTGACTTGTATCAAGGAACATGTAGAAAGTCTGAAAAGAAATTTGTGACACCAAATGAGCTGTTTTCCTCATTTAAATAGTATATTTATCTCTGTGGTGAAATCAGTAGGTCATCCCTTTTAGCCTTGAAGGGCCATAGAGAGCTCAAGTTTTATACATCTTTAGTCACTCTTAAGAAGAAATGGATAATGGATGAATTTTGGATCAAATTAAATCAGAAAGCATTCAATGGAAGCACAGGTAATGAAAATAAAATTATGAGATATTGGGCATGTAACAAGAAGTTTGGATTTTGTTAAGTAGATGTTGATGTTTGGAACATTTGTGAAATATTGTAGCGATATTGTTGAAATGACTCAACACCGGTATGGAAATGGTTTAGGAAGGAAGTCATTGTGGCAACAAGTCTCATATCATCATAGTTCAGTCCTGTAAATTTATTCATGCTTAACCTTAAGGACATAGGCTGAGGTCAGAATGTTCTTGATCTTCTGTGCATATATGCCTATTTATAACCCGTACTTACAAATGAGAAGATACCTGTAAATCACTTCAACTGAACTGGTTAGTTCAGATATTTGCTTATGGGCTCAAGTAGAACAAAAACTGTGTAATGCAGATCCATACAGCAAAGTGTAAAACTCATGACCTGAACAGTGAACTCCTCTTTTGGGAAGGTGCAGCTGCCTCCAATGTATTCACTTTTTTCCTATTTTACTTCATGATTATTATCTACTCTTTTTTTTTTACCTAGTATGCATTATGTCTTTTATCATATTATCTCATTGTATCTTCGAACTAAATGTTATAGAAAGTTCTAGAAAGAAGGCGCCTATATAATGATATGGTCCTTGTTTTGTGTAGTAGTAGATAAGTAACACATACACACAATTTAGCCTGAACAATTAACCTGAAATGCACATCTCTGGGCTGTGGAGATAACAGGAACACATGGAAGACCTTCATGCAGACTGAGCCAGATTCAAACCTACACCCAAACAGCCCAGGTGCTGTGAGGTAGCAGCACTACTTGTTGTCCATGGTGCCACCCACCAATATGGTATAAAGTTCCTATTGTCATAATAATTTTACTGTCCTAAGGTGACTTACACTGATAGGTTTGCACACTAAGCTACTTACATATGGTTATTTACTCACTCCTAATGTGGCTTAATTTTTACTGCATCAGTTCTGGGTGTGTGCCATGATCAAGAGTGTTACAGCAGGAGCAGGGGTTTGAAGTCAGGCTATTTAAATTTCCCTTTAAACATCCCTCTTAGCCAAAGGGAAACATGCCATCAAACAAGGAGACATGATTTAGATTTATTTTATTACTTTCATTGCCATCATTATTAACATGATTACGGCTCATGACCAACATGCAAGAGAGACGACGGGAAAGGAAGCGTTGGGTCTGCCGTTTGGTCATCCGCTAAGCGGAGCTATTGTGTAAATGATTTTAAAGCATAAAGAAGCTAGATTTGCACAGAAGAGAGGGGATAGTGGAGGGGGTCAGGGGAAGATATGGGAGAGGGGGAGATTAGAGCATAAGCCTACCGCATAACTGGGCCATGGCAGCAGAGCAGATGAGGACAAAGTGACGGAACACAGGGGATTAATAAGCAGGTCACAGTAAACAGCAGGCAAGACAGAAAAATCCTGTACTGGATCGAACAGGATGGACTCCTTAGAGACACATGAGAAGGGAAAGAATAAATGAGGAGTTTGCATTGGCATAAGACCACAGCACCACAACAAAATGATCTGATGGTGGTTTGTATCACCCTTGTAGGATGGAGGTCCTGCTTTGCCAAGGCCTTGATTTTAAGTAACGTTGTGTAGATAAATGGGGCATTGTATTGGGTTTAATCTCCTCCAGCCAGCAGCAGTGCCAGATATATGTACACACACACACACACACACACACACACACACACACACACACACACCATGACTCAGAGGTCTCCGAATGCTCAATGACATGTTCTTGTCCCTTCAATATGTACTCAACATACCGTAAATCTGCCTTCATCGGCTGTGTTGTGGACAGCAAGATGTTTTAATTCAGTTTCCACACTGGAAGTCACTTCAGCATTCCTGTTTCTGGTCATTCGTCTGTGGCACAAATCACATTATGGTGTTCTGCATTGTACCGTTTGTGCGACGCCTGCATTTTATTTACGCATGGTTTGTGATTGGCAGACCACAATTCAATTATGGAATGTTCACGAATTAACTTCTTCATTAATTACAAATCAAGTCAGGAAGGAACAGTGAGGAAACGTAAAAAATCCACTTAGTTATTAATTTGTCTGATTACTCATTTAATTTGTGATGGTCACCAAGGTTCCTCAGATAGTCGGTCATTAATGCATGTTTTCTCTTCTGATTCACAGCACATGGTAATGAGAAGAACGCTCATGGTGCATATTTCCCCAGTACCAGCTTGTGAGGGTATGTTTCCACAGTTTGGTGTGTGTGTGTGTGTGTGTGTGTGTGTGTGTTTGCTTTAGCTGGATGAGAGCCTGCTGTCAGTCAGACCTGGCTGACCTCATACTGGTGGAGGGAAGGACCAGGGAGGGAGGGGGCAGTCGTCACCGAGTGGGTCAGACATGACATTTCTGAGAACACAGCTTGTATAAACTGCTGCGCCTGTCCATCTCCTACACAGTGGGATGTGAATTATGAGGAAGGGAAAAAAACAGGGCTACACTAAAAAGGATCTTCAAAACCATAACCCAAGAGCTTACAGCATGTTTATCCAAACCCAAATGTCATTAAAATTACTCTGCTTCATTTCTCACTCACTTGTTATCAAACTGACCTCACTATGCTGCTAGTAGGATGTATATTAATAGATTTAATGTGCATTTATTTATTCAGCTACTGTCAAACGCAATGTCCATTGTTAGATTTGTATACTAAGCTTCTTAGAATGATTTACATATATTTACCTGGGTAAAATCATTTCAAGATAAATACAAAGGTAAAACAGCAGCAGGAGGACTGAAACCTATGTCCTTCAATTGTAAAGAAACAGCTCTAACCATCTTTCAATTGAAACTTTTCTCCAAAGTGATTTACAATGTTAAAATGCCGTATCTAATGAACGAGATGTGTTTTTGAGAAATGGAAGACTTTATGAAACAGCACTATGGGGTAATTAATGCAGCATATTGCATAAATGAAAACTGTGCATTCACAATTTAATACAAATAGATTTGTTATACCTTTAATTAGCGAAACAGAAAACAGTATATTTTGTGGTTAACAAATGTAAAATTCCCACAAGTTTACATTTTTTTTTTAAATGCAATGCATTATTAATTTTCCAATTATTTACCCATTTGTTCAGCTGGGTAATTTTTACAGGAGCAATTCAGGGTGAGTACCTTGCTAAAGGGTACTACAGCAGCAGATGGGATTTGAACCTGGGTCCTTCAAGTGTAAGGCAGCCACTGTAACTAGTACAACACCTGCTTCTGTCACTTGAAATGTAAATTAACCTACAGTTGCATGTAGATTTTATGTTGTACAATTAAATCAGCGAAGAGGAAAACAGCAAAACAAATTAAACAACTATTTTTGCGCATGATCCACAACTAAAATATGACATTTAAATCAAAACGTTTTTGATCTATTAGTCATCTGTTCTTAGTGTTTCTCAGGCAATGTGCGGCAAAGGAGGGTGATGTGCTCTTTTTTCTGCCAGTGACTCACAATCGGTACGCAGCTGAAGCCGTCAACATGCATTTTCACACTTACCAACAACTAGTTCACAGCCTACTTTACTGTGCCAGGCCCCACGCCGAACGTCAACCGCACCCGGCTACTGATGGAAACGTGCTCCAAAATATCCATCTTCACTTGACAAAATCATTTTTGATGAACATAGCTTTTCTCAGTCCATTAAATTTCAGATGGTTTATCCTCAGCTCTCAAGCAATGGGGTTTGTTTGTTGGCTGGCCACATGTGACTGGTCTGTTTGATAAATCCTGCTAGGGGCAGCAGATAGTGTAGTGTTTAAAGCCCCAGCCCTGTAATCAAAGGATCCAGGTATGAATCCCAACTCCTGCTATTGTATCACTGAGCAAGATACCTGCCATGATCTGATACAGCAAAAATTCATCAGATGTGTATACAGGTAATGAAGCAACACTGAAAGCTGGGAACACAATGCTGGGCATCAATGCCAATCTTATTAAATTGCTGCTGAAAACAGACAAAGCTGTTATAATACTAACAAACCCCTATCAGGAAATTTGGAAAACAATATCATGGTGAAAAGACTGGAAAAGATCTCCTCATACCAAATCTAAAGAAAGGTGATCTGACTGACTGTGCAAATGATCACACAATCACTCTGATCCCACCTGCCAGTAAGATCCTATTCAGGGGAGTCTTCAATCTGATCTGGAACAAGATCTGCACAAAGAGTAAGAAGGATTCAGGAAAAATTGAGGAACCAGGGACATCATTGCAGATGGGTGATGGATCCTTGCAAAAAAGGGAAAGAATATATTTTATTGTTTTATTGACTGTAGTAAAGCCTTTGGGTGTGTAAATCGTAGGGATCTCTTTACAATACATGAGTATACCAGAACATCTGTTCCTTCCCATCCACAATCTCTGCATCAAGCAAAAATAATCAGTTCCAATAGAACAAGGAGAAACAGGATAGCTTAACATTTGCCAAGGTATATGGCAAGGCTACATACTTACTTCATACCTATTCAAGTTACATGCAGAAGAAAATCAAGAGAGGTAGGACTGTTCACTTTGGTCTGAAACTTGGCAGAAGACTCATCAACAACCTTCACTATGCTAATAATAAGACAATACTAGTTGAAAGTGAAGACAACCTGAAACAACTGCATGTCACAATCTGAAAATGGGCTTGTGCATTAATGTGAAGAAGACAAAGATGCTGAGAACTAGTAAAGTGTAAAACTTCACTTTTGATGAATAAGATATAAAAATAGCCGATGACTTCAAACTACTTTGGTCTATGATTAAATGTCAAACAGCCAAGAAATCTAATGATGGATTACACATGGCAGGACATTGACATGGTTCTCAAGTGCAGAGATGTAACTTTGCATGCAAAGATTCTATTTACTCAAGCCACGGTGTTCTGAATAAAGTCATATGGATGTGAAAATTGGATGGTGAAGAAACAGGACAGGAAGAAAATTAGCACTATAGTGTTGGGAAACTATACTGCGTGTACTGTGGACTGTCTGACTAAACAAATGAATCGGTATTGAAGATCAAACCAATTGGAGATCAACCTGGAGGATGAAACAACGAGACTTCGACTTTTATACTTTGAACACATCATGCAAGAGAAAGATGACTGAAAAAGACATCATGCTTGGCAAAGTCGAAGGTCAGGGCCAAAGAGGAGGACCTGCAGTGAAATGAACTAATACAGTAACTGCAGCTATGGATGCCATCTGGCAGAAGTCCAAACATAATTCAGGTCAACTATCCACAGCCCAACTATGACCTGATATTAACCTGATGGCAACTGAAAATAACAACACTGTATGTGAAAATTGCTGTGAGTAGCATAACACTGTACATTTCTCTGGATAAATTATTGATGTTAATAATAATAAATAATAGTAGCTAGTCATGAGAAGGGCTTTTGACCTTTTTGGGTGGGATGTGAAGCGGCATGATGGATAGGAGTAAAAATAAGATTCTAGATTGGTGTGGAATGGTCCAGTACAGTTTGCATTCTTGCCAGTTATATGTACTGCTCTGATCGCAGGTCACAGTAATCTGAATGTGACAATATTTTTATCATTAAGTGCAATTAAGTCCATGTCAACTTTTGGTGGCCGCAATCCTTCCAGAATGTTCTGTCCTTCACTTGTGTCCTTAGCCTTGAAATGGGATACGTCCAGTGTCACGACTGAGACGGCAACCATACTGAAGTGTCTGTCAGTGTTCAGTTATCAGTGCAAGTGTTTCATCTCAGGTCTGCCCCAAATGATCATGCCAGCCATTATTTTTCATGGGAAAACTTTTCATTGGTTGTGAAGCATTTACTGAGCTACAAAAGAGTTCTTACAGCTGCACCGAAGACTCTGCATTCTAGGAGCTGGATGAGACCTGAATCCAACTGACTTTATAGATGCATTGCAGCCCCTTTGCATTTTTAATATTAAGGATAGAGGAAACAAGGTTCAGCTGGGTATCTGTAATTCTGTGATTACAAACTCTATTTCCACTCCTTAATAAGTTTTAACAGGTTTATTGGTTTCACCAAGTTTCTTTCTTTTCTTACCAAATATGTATTCTCTTGTATGAGAAAATTATGATGCTGAAAGTTCCTGACAGCAGACATCATTGAAAGCTCAGCCCAGTCCAAACCTGTCAAGTGTTCTCCATTTTAATGGTCCCATTATACCACACAGTTAAACAGAATGCCAAGGATGCAGCTCAAGACAGCAGAATTGTTTGTAAACATACTTATAGATTACCTCTATGTTACACAAATTTATATTACCCAGATTTTTTAATGAATTACTTCTTCTAAAGGAATGCAATTCAGGCTATTAAAAGGATATGTCAGAAGTGTTTGTCTTAAGCTTTTGGTCATAATCCCACAGCCCCATGTGTGCCATCTGTTTTGATTTTTAACCACAGCAGAGCTGTTAAAATAGGAAATTCCAGGAAAATGATATTACAAAAGCTTACCAAGAAGATACCCATTTTAATATTCAAAAGACTTTTAAGAGTCTTTTGAACATTAAAAGTTTAAAAGTTTAATTATTCCCCCTTTGTGTAGCTGTTAAATTACATTTCACATTTTGTTTTTTGGCAAAGATCTGTAATGTTATGAGGTAAACTAGAATCGCCAATGTTTGGCTCAGCTTTCTTCCACTATAAAAGTAAACATTCAACCTGACTCATATCTATAAGGAATTCTGGAAGATTATGTCACCCCTTTTGAACTTAGTTTTACCCGACCAATCTGCTAAATAATGCCATCCTTTGCTCCCGTGTTGTTCTACATACCTATGGGTTCTATCAATTTACAAATGTATCAGTTTTTTTCAGTGTTTTCTTGGTACACTGACTTAAATGATCTAGATAATGCTTATAGTTTAAAAATATTTTTTCTAGTCACCTTTGTTAGTAGATGCTGAAAGTATAGAATGACACATTTTAGTTATGACGTATCACATTGTGGCTGAAATTAAGCTTAATGCATGCAGAACTTCAACTTCAGACAAACACGTAGTTGCAGTAACAAATGCAAGGTTATATTAGCTAATACATATCTTAATGTTGTTGGCTTTAGGAATAAAATGAAGCTTTATTAAATGCAGACAGAAAAAAGAGGGCAGAAAGGAGGGCAGTGCATCAGGCCTGACAGGAAGATGAAGAACAGAATGCTGTCACAGGGTGAGTGTGATTCTGAGCACTGACTTACTTAGACATGAAGCCCCATTAGTCTTGTTAAACTGGGAGCTTGGCCTCATTGCCCTTCCATGTACCGGCTTCCCTCATTGATTGCCTACAAATGAAAAATTGCCCAGCACTTCATGGTCGCCTGACTCAAAGGGCACTGCTCTGTTCTGCTACAAATACGAGCCAGATTTGTTACCCACTCCCTGTTTCCCCAAACTCTTTTCCAGATGTGACACTTAATTTTCATGCAAGGAATTTTCATTTCCTTTCATCTGTATGCAGTATGTTTGTGTTTTGATATTGGGGAGTCAGACTTTGTTGGTGGAAACATACTGTTTAGTATCATTCACTAACAATTACCTGCTGAAAATGGGCATTGCAGATAGTGTCTAGAATGCAAGAATTTATTATACTGTAATATATTCAGACTCTTTTATACTTGTTGTTTTGAAGAAGCCAGTGATGGGTGAATTCTCAAGGAAGGCATGTGCATTAAAAAGTCAGATAGCCAACTGGTAGCTTTAAGAGCAAGTACTACTAAAATGTGACAAGTTCCATCTGGCTGAAGTTGTGACCAGGCATCAGGGAGTAAAAGTTTAACTTATGGATTTGCTCTTGCACATTATTAGCTGGAAAATAAATAAGTAGTTGCTGGTGTATAATTAATAGCAACCATTATTTAGCTGACACTTTTCTCCAACGCAGTTTTACACTATGAGGTTTATAATGAGTTAACTTACAGTGATATATCCATTTATGCCGCTCAGCAATTTTTAATGTATGAATACTAGGAAAGCACCACAATGAAGGGTGTTATAGTAGGAGTGGGGTTTCAAACCCAGGTGGCTCTAACCACTGCACTACTTCCATCCCCCTAGATAACGAAAACAGAACAATAAAACATAAAGTACCTCTAGGCTGGAACACTGGCAAGAAAAGGGGAGAGAAAAGCCTTTCAGGACACAGCACAATAAAGATGCAAAAATAACCCCAAAGCCAAGTTTCCAGATTCTCTTCTGCCCACAAACCGTTCTTCTCTCTGTTTAGACTCTTGACTTTTGAAGAGAGCTGTTGGTCTTATACAGCTGTGCCTAGTTGGGTTTTCCTTGACAAACCCTCACCACATTATGGCCATCAGTCAGGAAGATGTGACCGTGCCTTAGAATTTTGTTCCAGAGAGGAAAACTGCCAGAATTTTTAGCAACATGTTTTGAATGTAGTGGCACACTAAGTAGCACTGATACCTCAGGGCTCCTTGGCTGTTGGATTGGATGTGTGTTGTAAACAGTCTGTATGGAGTTTGCATATCTTCCGGTGTTCACATGGATTTGTGCTTTGCTTTCCTTCTACAGTCCAAAGATGTTTGTTTCAGGCAGCCCGTTGATTCTAAATTGCCCTTTAGTATGTGCATGAGTGGGTGAATGAGTGTGTGCTTGCCATGTGATAGTAACATCCCTTCTAGAATTTAATCTGCCTCACACCATATAGTGTTGGAGTTATTGATAAGAAAAGGATGGACAAATAATTTGAATAGATGCACTATTAAGGACCCTATAAGACCCTGTTGCCTCACCAGTTGGGACCCTTGGAATCTCATGGATAAGTACAGTATGTAGTTCCATTCTGTACAACCACAATTGATTCATGAGTGATCTTGGATAACAATGTTGATTTGATAAGCTTAGATCTCCTTTTCCTGTGAGGAAGCTCTTTGTCGAATGACTTGGCAGAAATGACTCAGACTATCCCGCATAGAAAACCCATCAATGACAGTTTGACTCAGTCTCTGGCTTATTGTTACTGAAATTCTGTGACTCCCCCTTAGAACTGACAAAGGAGGAGCAAACTGGTTTCATAGAGCTTTACAGTTCTTCAACAGTTTGTGGATGTCCTCTGATGGCAGTTGACACAATGGCTTGCCAATAATCTACATCTAATGCATCCAGATGTAGGATGATAACCTTTATAGCTATTAGCATTTGTAAAGGCTGCTAATGAATTATCATTTAATTGTTGTGACATTATCAAAAATATTCTGTGGTTAATTATTCAGTCACAAGTTAAGAAAACTTGTGATCTATTTTTCATGATCAATGGATCTGATGTAATTTTAGTGTTTCTGGGATGGTTATTTATTTAGTAGGCCCCTGTTTCTCTTGGATGTCCTTAAACTGCAACCCTCTGCAAGAAGCAGGGCAAAGTGCTTGACATCTGTGATATAAGTGCAATGTTGTGTTTCTGAAGAGCCTCCACCGATAGAACCTAACATGTAAAAGCAGGATGAGATGATGTGTCTTGACACTGAATGAGCTAAAGCCAGGTCAGAGGCGCTTTGAAGCAGTCTTCCTTGGCCCAGATCTTGAAGGAACGTCCACAAGGTCACCAGAGTCCGTACGTCAGTCCTCAAGGGATTTGGGCTTAAATTTAGATGCAGTAATTTTTGTTGGTTGAAATTTTGAATGTTTGAAATTTAGCTCTATAAATGAAGGACCCTGATTTGAATTCTGCCTCCTCCTGTAGGTTAAAAGGGTGAATCTATCTATCTATCTATCTATCTATCTAAGAAATGTATAAATTACCAGACGATAGACAGTTTATAAAGCTTGAACATGCTTTCCGTGACATGCAAAAAAATGCAGAAAGTACTGAAGTTTCAAAGGGGTCAGGGAGTTTCTGGGTGACTTTGTTCAACTTTGCTGACCTCACTGACAGGCTGATTTTGTCCATTTTTTTAATGTCACACCATTTTCTGTGAATATGTGAGCATTCTCTTTTGCCCCCCATGGCTCCCCCACTGTCTGATCCTCAGGGGGAGGCCTCATCATGCCAGATTGGGACAGGGCCAGCACACCAAAACGGAAGACGTCAGTAAAGGTACATGCAGAATGACCTGCTTGACGCATCATGATGAGCAGACATGTCAAATTTCTTATACATATTGACCAAAACATGATGAGAGATACATTTGTCCTTACTGTATGTTAAATTATTTTCATTCCACATATAAAAAGCCTCTTTATGTACGCTAGTGCTATGGAGAATGTTTTATGAATTCACATAGTCTCAGAATGTCAGAATATTAGAAGAAATGTCCTACTGAGTTCAGCAATTCAATCAGGTGCCTTTTATGCCGGGCATTCAGAATTGGGGTCTTGATATGCATATCTGGTATGAAGTTTGCCTTATGATGCTGGTACAGTAGGAGATGGCCTGGGAGGGAGGTGGTGTGTGTGTGTGTGTGTGTGTGTGTGTGTATGTGTGAGTGAGTGAGTGAATAGGGGACATCGATCCATAGACTGTGCAGCCAGCCCCATAGGCAGGTGCGTCAGCTCAGCGCACCTCTAGCTGCTATTTCTGCCAGTTGCCTTTGCTGTGCAGTACCAGGGCTGGGACTTCACTCCCAATTCTCAGTGCTTTGTTGAAAAGGGCCCTGCAAGTATGTTGGGACTTGCGGTCACCAGAGGCATGTCTGCATAATGCATGTAATATTAGCACAAACATCATTTACAATGAAAAGAAAATTTTGATACAGGGAATCAATCTAGGCTTCTGTGTTGTGAGGTCACTTAGTATGAATTTAGGTGTGCTGTCAGTGAAGGACAGTAGGGGGCGTAGTGGTCAGAGCCATCACCTTGCAATTAAAAAACCCGATTTCGATTTACTACTGTAGTACCCTTTATCATGGCACTTATCCTAAATTCAGTAGTAAAAACGTTACCCAGTTTTATAAATAGGTAAATAATTGTTGGTAGCTTAGTATAGGAACTTAACATTATAAGTCACATATGTTAAATTAACAAATAATAATACACCTATCCTCTGGTTCATGTACCTGATCCGTTTCTGAAAACCGAATCTGAACTAGAAAAATGTATGTAGGGCATCTATTTCCCATTATTTTAAACAGGAAAAATTATACTGCATTTCAATTTCCTCAAAAAAACAACCATTTTCCCCAAAAATCGCTAAAACATGGAAAAAACCTATAAACCTCTTGGTCTTCTTGTACAGCAACAGACATTTATTAATGACATTTTGACACTCATGCTCGGCAGGCTGTTCCAACGTTTTTCGTGGTTCAGATGTTATAATGGACTCTCAGAAGGTAGGTGGTGTAATACTATATTGCATGGTACGAGCACAGGCACAGCTGGACTTTAGTGTAGACCACATGCTTTGGGGACCCAGCAGGGGCATTACAACCAGGATGTGTAATGTGTTTCAAGATACAGTAACACTAGTAACACTATATTACAGATAAAGGGTTTTTATGCTCAGTTCAGTTGAACACCATTATAGCATGAATTGTTTTCACATAAAAACTATTGTTTAAGTTTGAAAGCTCCTTTCCAGATAATTTGTTTTTCACTTCTGTTAAATAAACACGAAGCAGATTTTGAGTCTTACACATTAAAAACCAGGGGGACCATGTCCACCATTTTACATAGTTAGTCTTGTGCAATGGCTCCAACAAACTGGTCCCCTGCTAAAAAAAGCAGTGGTGGAGTCATTTCTCTGTATACTTTAAATCTAAAAGAGCTAGAACAACATCTCTATTAACATGTCTCAATACTCAAGCATGTTCTGGAGCACAGGGAGTGGTTCTGTGCTCTTAGCTATTGATAAATGATATATTCTAAATGATATGTGAAACCAAGCTCCTTGTGTCCCACGGATAGACCAGTAAAAGTTCAAAGGCATTTGTTTCAGAGAGGTCATGTATCAACCTTTGTGCCCCAGCTCATTACCCCAGTACCCTATATCAGATAATATCTTCAACCCCAGGCCAATTAACTATGAAATTAGATATTAATATTAGAAATTTGTTTGGTTTTTGACCAACACTTTACGTGTGATGGGATTCTGCATAGACTGGCTTGTTTTCTTCCAGTGTAAAAAGCTTGTTTGCTCTTCTGTGAAAAGCTAAATAACTGTCATCATCCTTTCTCTCTGAACTTTATAAAAGCTGTGGCTTTATTGTAGGTTTTCTGCCCATTTTCCCAAACAGGGAGCTCTCTGACATTTTTCAATTGGGAAAGGTCATTTTGCTGTTCCCAGCTTCTACCCACGTTCCATCTCTTCCTTGTCCCTTTTCTTTTATTCTTTTTTTGGTATCTCATTTTCTGCTAGCTTTTCTCTAGTGGTCAACACCTTTCCTCTGAATCAGGTCTTTGGAGATGTGGCTTGCAGATGGTTCTTCTCAGCAAGATCACAATGTTCCAGCATGATAGGACATTAGAGCCGCTGATCCATTCTGTAGGCCAGAGGTTGGAGGAGGTCTGAGTTCACTGGGACCTTTTCTGCTGCCATCTGGACATGTACCTTCATCAGACCTGTCAGCTACCTACAGGCTGCCCATTGGAAGCAATGAGAGATCCACCTCTCCTCCAACTGCCCCCTGCTCCCCTGTGTGTTATTATGTAGCCCACAGTGTCTAAACAAACCAGCCTGTCTGAAGAGGAGAGCAAATCCTGCTTTTGAGGCATCTGGCTAGGCATGGGCAATTTTCAAGACAGCCAAGTTTAAAAAAGACCAGCCAGGCTGGGACAGAATTGCAAATAAATGAAGTAGAATCAAAGTCTGGGAGGAATCATCACAGAACTTCAGTTTCATTTCTGGTGACGCTCAAATAAAACATGACTTATCTTTTCAGTCTCTCTTTTATGTTTTGATGCTTTCCCAAGTCTGGTTAAGACACTCCAACTTTGTTTTCCTGTGTTCTTCCTCTTAACTCACTTGCATGGAGGATAGAAATTGGTGAGTAATAATGCAGCCTAACAATAGTGCTTTCTATAAAACAGGACTTAAGCTGGGGCCCATGGTGCCCTAGGGGGAGTGTGGATGAGTTTCTGGGGATCTGTGAGGCAAAACACTGCATTGGAAATAAAACAAACTAAAGCTAAAAGTAAAATAAAAATATTGCTGTATTATTACTATCTATGGCATAATTCTTTGGGAAGGTGATCATAGGTGCTGCAAGTGGGGTAGTTGTTAGAACTGCTGCTTTGCTCTTAGAGGGCCCAGGCTCAAGTTCTGCTTTTACTTAATCAAGGAATTTACCTTGAATTATTCCAATAAACATTAAACATCAAATGTTACCCATCTGCATAAATAGCAAAATATTTGTAAGCCCCTTTGAAGAAATGCACCAGCTAAATGAACGTGTGAATTTAAGTACAATTTGAGTAAAATTTTTTTTCCAAATGGACATTTTTCTCAGGGGCACTTTCATCAGATTTTTAAAGAGGTCCGTGGGATAGATTAAAAACCTCTGAATTTAAGTAAAATCACCCTTATGACCATGACCAGATATACACACTTGCGCACACACACATCGGCGCTAAGAAAAACAAAAGACAAGCACTGGTATAAGAGGTCACCGATGTGCGGCAATTGTCATGTTCTGATAGACATGCTCTCACCACACAGCACAGTTCTTGGTTAAGCTCTGTTTCTAGAGGTGCATCTTTTTAGAATTTAGCAACCACTGGCTTATGTATTTAAGAAGACGAAGCAGCGGTGCTGAGATGGAGCGGTGATGTGGCAGGTGTTTCGGCATCTGTGAGCACTGCCCCTGCTCACTGAGCAGTCATTTATTTATGTTAGTGGTCATCACAGGGTAATTTAAAGATCAGTGAGGGACAAAAACCTATGTCTGTGTCCCAAACTGTACAACTAACAATGCCATTGTACAAAGTAAAATATACATTGTGGAAATGAATGACCACACATGGGGCAAAAATGAACAGAATAGTAAGCCTGTTATATGAAAAAAGGCATACATTTTCTTAAGCTGTTGTCACAATTTTTCATTGTACCAGAACCTGTTATTTAATACCTGAGCGTATATTAATCCCCACACTCTGGAACATGGCCACAGTCCATTTTCACAGGCAGACTTCCAACTAACTTTGAAGTTTTCAGTTGTCGTGCTTATTTAGCCTTTATGCATTTATCCAAAGCAACTTACAATGTTATGCTACTTCCAATTTTTTTTGCCCGTTTATATAGGTCAGAAATATTTGCTATATCAATTCAGGGCAAGTACCTTGAATTAAGGGTCCTACAGCAGGAGGTAGGATTTGAACCTGTTAAAGTTAAGGACTCACATTAAATGCACACTTCTGTTAGGCAGAGGGTTTGCACATCAGAGTGGACTGCAATAGTAAGTGAGGAATTTTCAGCAAAGATGGACAGAAGCAATGACAGAGAGAAAGAAATATAAGTGCGACTGCAAGTGGGATGACGCTACAGCTCAAGACTAGAATAGGAGGAGAAGGAAAAAGTGCTGAGGATGTTGGAAGCCAGTTCCATGTTGACATCGATATCCCAGCATCATCTCAACAAGGCAGAAGGCTGATTCAATTAAATGTTTCCCAAATCCAATTACCTGTCTGTGATTTACCTTAGTTACTGCCCCCAGCATCACCCCTTACACTCTCCATTGTGCACGTTCCACCTGCCTCCATGTGCCTGTTATAACCCCCTGCTTTCTAATATGAGTTTGATCTCCATCTGGAAGTCCTGCCCTCTCTTCCTGCTTTATGTTTGCTCTCTACTGACTACTCCCATGGTTTCTCCCTTGCTCCTTCTGCCCCCTCCCCCCCCGTGCTGTACCAGCCCTCTGCAGCAGTTTATTAAATTCTCGACAAGCCAACAAACCAGGAAAGAATTTAATTACCTTATGACCAGATCTATCATGTGTGTCTGCACAGCGGACTAAGCTGGCCTTTAGGTCACATTTAAACACATGTTGAAACGAAGCCAGATCACAACATTACCCTTGAGAGGAAAATTTAGGCACCAAAAGGACAATACTAGTTTCCTGATTAAAACTGATCACGTCTCTTAGATTCGCAGTTTAATTGTTTGCAATGGCATTTTCTTAAAATTCAAATATTGTATAATTATCACAAGTGGTGAGTAGCTGTAATACATATAACTTCATGACTAAGTAAAAACACGGAAAATGTATAAATGTAATTTAGCTGGTTAAAAAAATTTAACCTAATTTAGCATCTCATTGGGTGGCTTCAATTTGGCTTCAACTGAAATCAGGAGAGCATCCGCGGTGCCAAAAGATGGCATAGTGGATAATGTCATCACCTTGCAGTTGAAGGACCCAGACTTGAATTCTACTCCTGCTGTGGTACCACTGATCAATGCTTGTACCCTGAATTGCTCCAGTAAAAATATCCAGCTGAACAAATGGGGAAATTGAGGTAAGCAGATAAATATAAATACTTAACATTGCAAGTTTTCTGCAATGGACTTTTGTCCCTAGCCCAGTGATTCCCGGGATAGACTCCAGACTGCTGCAACACTGACCAGGATAAGCGACAAAAGATAAAGGATGGATGATAGATTTAAGTTGCTTTGATGCAAAGTGTTAGCTAAACACATAAATAATACTACAGTCAAATGAACTATCTGTGAAGTCCAGTGTGGGCTGAGGGCTACTTCATCCCTGCATGCAGAGAAGGACAAACAACTCGTGGGATGGTTACTGCAGTTATGGCTGTAAACAGTGCCCACTTGTAGCCCCTGGCGATGCTGCAGGGAAGTTCAGCGGTGCTGGAGAGCAGGAGCACTGGAGTGCAGAGCTGTGGAGGAAAGTGATACGCTGTGACTCATCTGCTGCCATATGCTCCACAAATGAGTTTTTGCATGTGTTTGAGAAGCCAAGATGAGCTTCTCAACCCAAAGAGCCAAGTTCCAGCAGTAAAGGATTCTTGTGTTTGGAAACTGGACCTCATCCCTTGGTTTTTTGGCTGTTTGAATTGACTGAGCAGCAGAACTGATGCAGCCACATTATCCATACCTTGTTTCAGCTTGTTGCACAGTGTGAAATCATTCCAGTCTACAATGCAAGTTCTGTGTGGCGTTAAGGTGGACTTCTGTGACTCTCAAGAAAACAAACCATCTATTAATGGGCTTATTTAGATCTCTTTCACTTTTTTGGTCACTGCAGATGGATGTCCTCTCCAGAAACCATATGCTCTCCATTTTGTTTTCCATGTTTTATTGTTGTCCCCATCATCCTCTTGTTAGCTGTGAACTGATTTACTCTATTATCAACTATAACTGTTGCCTGCTGTGAACTGAACTGAATTATTTTAACATTATCACATCTTTTATTGTTATTTTTAGAGCTATTTATTTGCTTTTCCTTTACATTTGCTTCTTTTTTCTTTTTCTTCTTTTTTGTTCTTCTTCTTCTTATATTATTATTATTGTTGTTGTTGTTGTTGTTAGTGTTGTTATCTTTTTACTATGTTTTCATTTTATTTTTTGCAACATTTATAATTAAATTTGTATTCCTTTAATACAAAGTAAAATCCATATTCTCTCCTTCTTGGAGCCTAGGGCTATCAGAACTATATAATTTGGCATGAAAAAAACTGATTAAGGCAAATAATCATACATGACATAAAATGAGACATTGCTGTATGTCACATAATAGTCATATTAGAAGATCAGCTGAAATTAGAAGAATGATTATTCCAATGTTAGCACAAAAAATGCAAATTTGAGAAACACAAAGTACTAATTCCAGTTGTTATAAACCAACACTGAAAAAAATCCTATTCTTTCATTATTTAACAAGTAATTTTTTTGTGAGAATGAAAAAAAAATTCTGCTTTTCGAAAGCATTTAAATAAATCAGTTGCAAAAGTGAACAAAGTCCCCTCTCTTAACTTCTATGTAGTTGTATGGTTGAGAAAAAAAAAGCTGTTAGACCCAGTAATTCTACCTCCAGGCTGGTGGTTAAACCACAGAAAAAGGGGTAACATCTCTGTTACAACAAAACTTGTTATATCCCTTTAGGACTCAAGGATTCAAACTGACCTCAAGTTTATCAGAAAAATCACCAGTTGTATTATTTTGAATGGTCATTAGCTTCCTAATCAATAGTTTCAGAAACATGATGTTATTTAGTCAGCAGTACAAGAACTACTGTGTTGAAAATGTTGATAACAACAAAGGTACAACTCCAAAAAACAGTCACTTTATAATGACTGTGGTAAAATATATTACTTGAGGATAAAACTGAACTTGTTTGAGGAAAAATCATTTCAAATCACATGTGCTTAGTAACGCTATCCACTAGGTTTTGTGAAATATTAGATATTATCTGTTACACTGAACCACAACATTTTCTGAAATATAATAGTGCTACAGTACATTGGAAGATATAACTTTTCATTGATTTTTATTTATGATAAAATATCAAAAAACTACCTTTTTTCTCTGATGTTTTGCTTAGATGCTTATCAGGTTCTTTTACACAAATTTGTTTACATAACTTATACAGGACCCACTTATACAGATTGTTTTACTGAAGTAATTGAGGTTAAGTACTTTACTGAGCAGTACAGTGAAATTGCATGTAAGCTACTCTGTGTTTTTATGCTGCTAAAAAATAACATTATTATTTCCATCTTTAAAAGTGTTTGCAGAGGTAAACAAGCCCAACTACTTAATACAGCATACAAACATGCATTCAAATGCACGGCCACAAAAATAATCCATTTAAATGTGTGAGACACTGAGTAGAGAGTGGAAAAAAATGACACATGCACACCTTTCACCTTCCAATTTATTACCTCTTCAACTCGCATAAGAGTTTTGATCAATTTCTTTAAAACTCTTTGAATCCAAATATCAAATATTTTGAGGTATTTTATTTAAGATACGAGTATGTTTTACTGATGGGCAAGAGAACTGTAAATTCAATATATTTTGCAGACAAAATAATTTAATGACTGTATAAAGACACACGCTGTATAGCCATGTAATCCTCATAAGAACCATGTCCCAGCCACAGAGATTGAACACAATTGCACAGTAGCGTATCTGATTGTTTAAGCCATGTGCTCAAAGGAGATGAATTGAAACTGCGTGTCTGTAAATGTATGTGTGAGTATTTATCACATTTTTCATGGGTTTTTATACTTGGAAAAGCATCATATTAGATACTAAAGCAAATATTAAGGTAAAAGGGGTCAAAAACATTACTCTGCTGCTTAAACAGCACTTCTTCAAGTCACGACTCCTTTTCAAGACAAACATAATTTTTACAGAAAAGTATGCTGCTTTAAAAATTGCCTTTCTGTTTACGTCCTGCATGTCTTGAATGATGTTTGTATGCCATGGTTTTATTACTGGACTAAATGTAATCCAAGGTTTCACTCGACATTTTATAGCAAATTTTCACTAAGTGTTCATACTTCCATGGCAGAGGTCTGGTGTTCTGGGTCTGTGTAAATGTGGAGATATATTTAATGATAATTTAATAGAAAGCCATGACAGATTCTGCAGACTGATGAGTCCTGTGGGTCATCAGGAGGTTACTCACCAAAACGCATTTTTATTTTAGCAAAAGAAGTTGTTTAATATTTTGAGTAATTTAATATTTGTATGAGTCTTGGGAGGTTAGGTTATAGAGAATATGTGTGTATTACACATTGCAACATTTGTCATGTAAGCATGACTGCCTTATTTCTAGAACATTCTCCTGAGAGTTTTTTTTAGAGTTTTTTATGTAGTAGCTGGTTAAAACTAGCACTGTGTGTCTGCTTAGAGACGGTCAGATTGGGCTCATCCTTCCTTGCTATGATATGAGTTAAACACACAGCCCCACACCAAGTGTTTTCACAAGCTTTTCAGAGGATAGGGGTTCAAATGAGGAGGCATATATTTTTGACCGAATGGAAAAGAGACCTTTTAGATAGTTTGGGAGCACACGTTTCAGATAAATAAAGGGAGCACAAAAAATTTAATGTAGCATATACACTATGTACTATATATGTTTGTACGAATGTAATAAATAGGTGTGTGTCAGAGTAGTCATGTATATATCACTTATTTAGATCGGCAGGATGAGACTGCATGAGACTTCCATATGATTTAAGGCCTTATTCAGTCTTACTGGTGGTGTGTGAATAAAATAACATACAGACAAACTGCGGAGGAAAATGGGTTATTACTGCTTGCACAAAGATGCACAAAGAGCATTAATAAAGCTGTCCTGACCTGCTGGATGAGGCCTGCGTAAGCACTCTGCTGAGGCAGGGTTTTTCTGCGTCACATGCCAGCTCAGGAGGTATTGTGACATCTTGCATGTGCAGTATTTGTGTCTCCTGCATTTACGGCAGCTGTAACACGGTGCTCCTTCATAAGTGAGGTTTGGTTCGGGATCCAGTAGCACCCACCTCTGGTTCAAGTAAGCTGGCACGTTATTCATCACTGTCTGAAACGGCGCTTCTCTTACACTGTTTCTCCTTCTCTTGGTTACAGTGTGTACAGTCACCCACAGTCCTTCCAAACTGTAAATAAGAAAGAAATAATTTAATCTAACTCTGTCTCACACAAAGTCACATACATTATTTCACAGACGCACTGCAAACAAGCAGACTGGAAATGCTGTCTGCCTTTCCTTTTCCATTTCATTCACCTTTACTTTTTTCCACATCTTCCTTTGTTTCCCTTAGCCTTCTGAAACCAGTTATATTTTAACGTCTCTGTCTATCAGTTGCCACTAATTTTTTGCCTGTCCAAAGCACGTATATCAAAGGTTAATCACACACGGATTCACTTTCACAGATTTTAGACAATTTAGAGTCACTAATTCACCTAAAACACGTCATATGGCTTTCAGTGGAAACCACACACTAATGTTTAAACCAGCATGCTGTGAACAAACTTTCTATACCATATGTCCTTTGGCTGACTGGAAGCTTTGTCTGCTAACAGTGCACCTTTGAACTTATGATCCTTCTCAAAGTGTATCAGTGTATGCTCACAATGGTGAGGATGCTGCAGAGTCTGCTACAGAATTGCCAAATTGTGCTATGCTAAAATCATTGATCTAGTCCGGTTGCAGCATTCAGCTTATGTTCCACTGTGAGCAACATGAAGTGTAACCCCTAAGGTGGTCAACCCTGCTCCTCAAGGCCTGCAGCATGTACTGTTTTTTTGTTTTTTTTTGCTTTGCCTTGCCTCCTTATTTTAAATGATTTAGTGAAGTAAGTTGTGCTTTCAGGGGATTAATAACTGGGGATTAATAAAAAATATTCTGTAAAATCAGATGGACCTTCAACATCAGGGCTACAACAAAAATGGACTGGAAAGGAAAGATACAGAGATGAAATATAGTAACATTTACTTTCTGAAGTATTTTAAAATCCTTAACTGTTTATCAGGTCTACTTTTGGTGAAATCTGGTGAATTACTCCTTCCTATTGTAATTTTTCTCATGTATTCATGTTGACCAAGAGCAACTACACATCATGGAATAGCTTTCTTTATCTGTCCCCTGAAGAGATGAGGATGAAAATGCGCGGCTTTTTGTGTATTTCTTAGGAACCTATAGATAATGTATGGAGGGCTTCAGAGGAAAGTGCGGACAAATGCACATGCACACAAACACTCAGAAAGTCATGCATGTGTCCTCCAAGCCCTCTGCCACAATCATAGTCATTCTCACAACCTTGTCACTCCAGCTCTGTGCTCATGTAGTACTGCAACAAGCAATGCAGCAGACTGCTCGGTTATTATTACGATTTACATAATTTATATGACTTTTGTCCAAAGCAAGTTACAACAGGAGGTTTTTATACTGATGTACTTAATGGGAATTATTTTCCCATTTGTGCACCTGAGTAATTTTCTCAGGGAAAGTACCTTGATCAAAGGGCACTGCAAAAGTAACAGGGGTTAGCACCTGGGTCCTTTAAGGTGTAATCGACGGCTTTAACCATCACAGTGCCTGGTTACTAGCGCACAGTGCCATATGGCCATGGCAGACATAATGAAAATGACACTGTGCAGCTTGACGTCTTTGATGCAGGGCAATGTGCTTATTGCTCATACTATATTCAGTGTTTGGCTTAAGTCAGTCATAGCTCAAATTGCTCCAGAGATATATCTGTACTCCATTTAACTCCAATTGGGTCTGCTCTCCATTTGAATCAAATATATGCTTGAACACCCAAAATTCATCATTTTGCACCTCCATTTGCAGGGGGGATACGCAAGTGTAAAAACAGTAGCACAATCCCACAAATAATAATTTGTTTCCCAGTACTGACAGTAAGCTGACAAACACGTCTGCCAACATATACAGCATCTCCGCTTAGTACTCACACAGCATGACTGAAAACATCCATCTTACCCCATCACCTGTTCTCTCTCTTGCTCTCGCTTACTCTCTCTCACACACACATACAAACACATGCACACATAAACATGCAAAACCACACACAAGCAAAGAATACTTCTATTTATATACAATCTATGGTTTTCTCTTCGTTGTTTCTTTAATTATAACTTTTGCACTATTTCTTCTGTGAACATTTATGCTGAATACATTACATTTTGAGTTAAGTTCATAAGTCCTGCAATCAAAGGATCTTATTAAGAAAGAAAAAAATCAAACTTCTGAGTTTATCTTAGCAACATGCCCATAATCAACCTTTGTTGATGTAAAAAGACAAAGATAAAGCTCACTTTAAGTTTACTGGATGTTAAACTATAGAATGTATTCGTTGCATTATCTCTTGGTTAAGCACGATGGAAACTATATAGATAAAACAAATAACATCTTATATAGTTTGTTTTTTTGCAGTCTGACCTATTTTTCCCTCAAGGTACGTCTCTAGGGAGCTCTCGTCTCACCTTTACAGCGGTGACGTCACTACGCCGGGGGATGTGGGCGGGGTTTGGAACTCCTGGGCGTGGTTACTTGGGGGGGGGCGTACCCACATGCCCCCTAATAAGGCAGTATGTTCCTTCCGGTTTACAGTCCGCGAGCTCCGATCAATGAGAAGAGGGGAAGAGCGCCGACAAGAGGAAGGAGGGGCGGTTTAAGAGCATCACCGCGCCGAGTCCCTCTCGCTCAGTCCCACCACGGAGTCGTGTGCGTGGCGGTGCGGGTTCTCGGACTCGCTCTCGTGCCCTTGCAGCCGCAACTCCGCAGAATAAAGTCGCAGTACCATTTGACACTTGTTGACGCCCGTTCACATATACAAGAAACATTTCCTCATTCGGCCACCTGTTTTGCTTATTTTTTTTCCTTTTTTTCCTCGGAGCGCGAGCGCTGCTGTGTGGAATGAGCGATTTCTGCGCCCGCGTCGTTTCTTCTCCAGTATGGGAACTGCCGTGTCCAAAAGGAAGACTCTGAGGAACGATGCGATATCCTCAGTGGCCGCAAAAGTTCGGTGAGTGACAGCAGGGGTGGCGGTGGGGTGGGGGTGCAGCAGCATAACCCCTAGTGCAGCGGTGCAACTCCACACAGCTGACCGCGCGGCGTCCGCGAGCTGCGTGACGCGCTGCGTTACTATAGAAGCACGAAGAGCACATCTGCATTGGGAGGAACATCTGCATCGTGCTGCTGTACCTGCAGAAGCTCGAGCCTGTTCGTACTTTTACACATACTGCAGGTCCAGTGACCACGTATGACCACTGGTGACCGGTGTGCTCTCGGCATCCTCCTCTGTTAACTCTCGTTTCCATCACGACAGCCGCAAACACTACAAGATGCATTTATAGGGTGCGGAGTATGATCTGTGTCCCGTTCTTGTAGAAGGACACCATCAAACATTAACAAAATCTACACTACTACCGTGCAGAGAATCGTCGCGCCGACGTCGCATCTGTTGCTACTACGGTTACTATAGTTTCTGCTCTCCAGCCGCCCGCGCGCTTAGGGGGGCTGCGGGCTCGCGCGCGGCTGCGCCTCAAAGTTGGAGGTTTGCCTTTGTGAGCACTGTGTTTACACAAACATCTCAAGTTTCACATTGTTTATTACGGGACCTAAATACTCGGCAGCGCGTCGTCTTTAGGGTTAGTGATGGATGTGGCACTGACTGGTGCACATGGATACGCCACACACATCCGTACACATGCACACATCTGGGAAATATTACACTTATCAGTTCTGCATTACTTAGTGCTTTTGACGAGTTTGGGGTTTTTGTGGTGAAAGGGTCAGATGATCATTGCACTTTATACTAGAATGGTGGTGTCCCCCAGTGTTCTGGAAACACTATATATAATGGAACCGAATGAGACTGCGATTATTTTTCAGTGCCCCGCTACCAAAAGTTGTCACACCCTAGGACAGTGCGACCAGTAACCCCAAAGCACAGCACCAAAGGGTTTGTGCTGAACATCAGATTCACACACTCATACATACACTTGTACTTTTGAAATTCTAAAATTAAAATAAAATACAGTTCTAAAACTTAGAATTAAAATGTGTTATATACAGCTCAATGTAGTAAGATAGTAAAAGTACACCTAGATTAAATAGGTTAAAACAAGTTTTCAGTTTAATTTTAATGTCCTTCCCTCCCCATTTCAGTGAGCCCAGTGCCAAAAGTATGCTCCACATATGGCATGTTTTGTGTTTAGGGCCATGGTGTCATATTCGGTTCTTGGAGGCTCTTGTGAATGCGTAATGAACTGCTAAGTGGACCAGTTAATCCTGGTAAATGACTTGGATTTAAAATAAACCCCAACTCTTCGTGGATGGTTGTTTATTCCCTTGGTTTAGGGCTTTTGTGAGGAAGTCTCAGAAGGTGTGATACAGCAGTTTGTTTATAATTTTGTTTGTGAGTATATATGCATTATGGGGGTCGAAGCATTTAGTACCTTATCTTCCAAGCCCAGGAGTACAGCATAACCCTGATGGAAAAGTTAAGCCTAAATTTTTGTCCGGACAGACCTTCATGTTACTTAATTGTGTTTTTTCATGTATATTTCAATGACTTTTGTTTTTTTTTACCTGATGTTTCTTTAATATATAGTCTTTCTGTCAGCAATTTGTGAAATTTATACATTTATATATTTGACAACATTTGGACATAAAGGTCTTCTACAAACAAAATGTGTTTTAAAAGTTGGCTGTCCTGTGTTCATGTTTAAACAGAAGAATAAATCAGCATTTGTTTTGTGGAATATACACATAATGCATAATGGACAGAAACTGTGAGCATTTTTTAGTGCCACACAAAACAGTTTAGCCTATTCCAACCATATTGGGACAAAAAGATGAAAAAAAATCTTTTTTACCTCATTATCTCAACTTGAATAATTGTCTGTTCAAAATAACTGGTAGTTTTCATTGTACACGCATAGGGTTGACTGCAGCTGGTTACTAATAATGCCTTTAAATGCATCCAATAATTTGTCAGCCATGCTTGACTCAGTTCATTTCACTGTGTTCAAACCCCATTAGGAATATGCGGCTGGGACAGAAGAACAATTATTCCGAGAACACTCCTGTCCTGTGCTTTTCATTTTTTTATTTAATGCATAAATGCATTTATTTTAAGTATACCAATTCTAATGACCAGACTTTCCTTAAAAATCATTCTTTTTCTAGTTTGTAAATTAAATTGTTATAAACATTTGAAACATAAGTATGCATATACATAGAGTACACATATGTTAGACTGTTAAGTGGAAGTAATGTAGAGTAAAGCCAATAATGTGTTAATGAGTGGCGTGCATTTTGACAAGTGCTATGTCTATTACCTCAGAGGCAGATGTGGACGAAAAAAGATGTAAGTAAAGATATAAGTAAGTTAAAACTTTGGCACTAGTGAAATTTATTTAACTTTATTTTTTTATTTGTGTATTTCGTACAAATTGGTTATCATTTTACATTTATGATCACACAGATATATTTTTATTCATGCAATTATGTTTTCCTTTATTGAATGGAACATCACCCTGTCTAGGAATTGATCCTGCAACCATTTGGGGTTAAAATGAGTTTCTTTACCCACACAATGCTACTGGTTTACGTAGGCCTGCTCATTTTATAGTTCGAACCTTCAGCGTGGAGTCGGTTGTTTTGCTCTATCACTCTGTATTGCAGGGAAGCAGGTGTCATTCCTCCTTCCTTTGAAATAACCTCCTTGTTGGCCTTAAATTTTCTTACTCCAGAAAGGTGAACAGGTTCAGGTACAAAGAACTCACATGCATTTAGAAAAATGCATAATACACACATCAGTGTAAAGGCAGCCCCTATAACCGACTCACAAGCCAGCCACAAAAACATACACACTGGTGCTCTGTGAGGTGTAAATCCCTGACCTCAGGGCTGCATAAAACTTGCTGGGTAAGGACACACAGTGGAGGGTGTGTATTTTATGCTAAATTGTAATAAACACCATAGTGCAAGCAATACATTTTAAACTCTCAAAGATATATAATAGGGCTCTTCAACTTGGTAAATGGTCCTGGTGGGAAATATTCATTGTCAGAATTTTTTAGCTTTTTGCACTATAAATGTGGGTGCCCAATTTTTTTGTTGTTTCAGTAATGCTTGAATTACTGTAATTGCCATTTCTAAATGTTGATGTATTTCAGAAGAGTGTATAGTACTGAAAACAATATGTGTGAAAATAATCACAAAATAGAAGAAATTGATCCAGTAGTGAATTTCTTAAAATCCACTAAGCATTCCGTCATTGAATGGTTAATTAGGCATCAAATTTATTTTTGGATTCTTTTGCAGACTATGCAGTTTTACACTATACTGTTTTCTAATGGAAACCTTAACAAAAAAATGTGATTTAAGGAATCCCAAAATATATTTTTGTGTATGGTTATACAAAAATACTGTAATTAATACATTTACGAAAAGTGATACATCATTTTCACGCTTTAATATAAATGAAGACCTGTGTGAGTTTACCTTTTTGTTGCAGACTATGTGCTTTGTGTCTCAGGAGGGTCATGCACAAAAATACCCTGGGTTTGCAGCTGCTTGCTTAAGATGCCTCATTTTAAAATGTACCAAATCATTTTTTTTGGATCTTCTCAAACTCCTGTCGTATCTGAGTAAACACAATTTTCTGGTGAGCTTGTAATTCTATGTAGAATTTAATGTCCCAGGATTACTTGATTATGCTCTGCTTGGGAAAATTATGATTCAGACTTTCAAGACACCGTCTCTTGTATCTTATTTTCATACATGAAGGTGTATCACAAGACAACACGGTAGTCCTTTATGTGGTCCCTGCCAGGTTTTCGGTCAAGGGACTGTCAGTATTGTGCCACCCACGCACAGTTCTGTTCATAGACCGTAGTGTGATCCGAAATTGGTTTTAACCCCTGTCAACTTTGTGATTCCTCCATGGTAATTCCAAAAAACCTACCATACTTCTGCTCCTAGATAGACAGCCAACTTGGCAGACCTTATAAATGAAGTGCAGTAAACTGATTGTAGCAACGGGTTCTGTTGAACCTGAGCGCTAGTGCTTTCTGAGGGACGGCCTGGGAGTGTGTGGTGTGTTTCACTTGATGTTTCTGTTCAGGAAAGCAGCAGCACCGATAGAGCACGCACCTTAACACCCAGGTAGCTCCAAAGACATCCTTCACGCGAGCGCTGCCAGCTATGTAAAATCCCTCTTCTGTAAGTCTTAATGGAGGCAATTATGTGTTCAAGGACACCAAGATGTTCCATATAAAGTGGGGGATAAATTGAATTAAAGCAGGTTATTTCCAAGCAATTAAAAATAAAACATTCGCAGCTGCCAGTTACTCTTGGTACACTGTTTTGTAATATGGGAACCATCAAGCCAACTGAGGTCAGTGGAGCTATTTCATAATCTGCTGCAATTGTGTTCCTTTTGTGGACGAGGCCTTAAGAGCCGCTCAGAGTTTGCAGGGGTGTATTGTGTGTTATTGAGTAATTCTGAGAGCGGCTGGCATTGTTTCGGCTGGAGCAGTGTGTGATGATTGACGCTAAGCGTTGAGTCATGACATTGGGTATTTGGGTATGGCTTTTCTATAGTATGTGCTGTGTCTTTTAAAATATTTGTATGCAAGTCAATGAGGATTTTTTTTTTTCTGCAGGGGTTTAGATATTTGTCCATGTTGTACATATTTGTACACGGTTGTTTTCATGCTGCTGTGCGACTAAGGCCGCTGACAAACTATAACCGGACATGGCCGAGGTATTTAATACAAAACATAAGTGTGCCATAGGTCATTTGTCTGCGGTGCCATATTTTTCCTTTTGAGATGCAGACATTATTTGATCAGGATGCTGCAGTCATGACCGGAAATGTTCGTCTTCAATTAATTTTCCATTTCATCTGAAAGGTTTTGAATCGTTGTTTATTATTGATGATTTACCCATTTATAGACATGGTGGAAATTATTGGTACCCTTCCACTTTTTCCAAAAAAAAAAAAACAATTTTCTTTGAAATAAGTTAAAACTGACAAGTATTTAATATCCACCATTCTTTATTTCACATTTAATAGCTTCACAGAAACTTTGCTTTTGATTTATGACTTAAAATATTATTTAAAAATTAAAACAAATGAAAATGACATGGACAAAAATACTAGGACCCTTAATTTGTCACTTTGTAGCGCAGCCTTTGGAGACAATAACTATAGCTAAGTGCTTTCTATAGCTCGGAATTAAATTTCTATACATCTCCACTGGTAGTTTGGCCCACTTTTCTTGAGCAAACTGCTCCAGTTCTTTTAGGTTTGACGGGTGTTTCTTGAAACTGCAAGTTTAAGCTCTTTCCACAGATGTTCTAAGGGATTCAGATCAGGACTCATAACAGGCCGGTTCAGAATGGTCCGGTTTTTTCTTCTCATCCATTCTGGGTGCTTTTTGAGGTATGTTTCAGGCCATTTCAGGCTGGAGGACCCAACTGAGACACAGCTTTCTGACACTGGGCTGTAAAATGTCTTGATAGTCTTCTGATTTCATTGTGCTCTGCACAGATTCACAGTACCCATGGCCAGAGGCAGCAAAGCAAACCCAAAATATCACTGAGTGTTCTCCATGTTTCGTGGTAGGGATGGTGTTCTTTTCTTTGAAAGCTTCATTTTGTTTTCTGTAAACATAGCGGTGGACACCAAAAAGTTTTTAATTTGTTTTGTCTGTCCAAAGGACATTCTCCCAGAAGGACTGCAGCTTGTCAACATTCATTTTGGCAAACTCCAGTCAGGCCTTTTTGTGTTTTTGGATCTTCCTGGGTCTTCTACCTTGGAGACCATTTTTATTTAACTTTTGACTTGAAACTGTTGCACCTTGAGATTGAAGGTCAGCTTGGATCTGTTTTGATGTTTTCCTTAGTTCTTTCTCCACCATTTGAACAATCTTTTTCTTCAACCTTGGGTCAGTTTTCGTCTTGCAGTCACCTTCAGGGCTACAGTCCCATTGGCCTTAAACTTCTTGATAATATTGACAGCAGGGGCCGCAGAACACCAAACTCTTTGAAGATGGTCTTGTAGCTTTATGTTGACCATGCTTAGCTATTACCTTCCTTCTTACCTCCTCAGACAACTCTCTGCTTTTCCTTCTCTTTTCCATGTTTAGTATGATACACACAGTGACACAAAACAGCAGAGTGAAGCACTTTTCTCTATTTAAACTGGTTGGATGAGCGATATATTATCCAGGCCATTTTAGAATGTCTTTATAGACTAGGCAAGAATTTAGTTCTTCCACAGTTTTTTGTTTTATTCCACCACAAACCAAAGAAATGGATATGTGGATGGCAAAAGATGTTTTAATTTCAACAGTTTTCATGAAGAATGGTGCATTATTTGAATAAAATGCAATGTCACCATTAATTTCAGCCATGTCTGTATACAGTTGGGTGATTTTTTTACTGTACCAATTCAGGCTATGTAATTTCATCAAGGGAACTACAGCAGGAGTCGTGATTCAAACCCAAAATTTTTGATTGGAACGTAATGGTTTAAGCCTATGGCTTTCGTAATCGACACAGACATAGCAGGTAGCTGCTGTATCTCTTCCTAGGTTTGTTGCATTATCTCTTTCTCCATCGGCAGTGTTTCGATAGAACAGTGACAGGAAGAAGGGGTACAGATGCCTCAAAGCAACGCGTGTAGCCTGGTCTTGTCTCAGCAGAGCAACGAGGTCAGTGGAGGATTGGGGACCACGGCTACACCCCAGACATAATTTCTGCTGTGTAGTTAGGTTGTGGCATGCGGTAAAGAAGCATGATGGGGGTGGGTGGTGGCTGTGCATTGATGCAAGCTTCACGGTTGAATATTGCTCATTATAACTGGCAGGAGTCAGTGACACTCGATATTACACGGATATTGCTCTGATTAAATTTTGCCATTTGAAGAATTGGTTGTAATGGGTGGCACTACATTTTTGTCTGTGTTAATGTTGCCATCTCCTTCAGTTCCTAACTGGGATGGTGTGTAAGAAGGAGGCCTTTAGATCACTGCTATTACATTTTTTTTTTCCATTTACCTTTACTTTTTCCAACGCAACTTATAAGGTTAATCTACTTACAGTGATTTACCATGCTGGGTAATTTTTACTATATTGGTTCAGGGTAAGTATCTCGATCAAGGATATTACAGTACGACATGGATTTCAAACTTGAGTTCTTCAAGCCCAAAGGTGGCAGCTCTACGTAGTGTGCTACCTGCTGTCCCCGCAGTGATGCTTCAGTGTGGGTGGGTATGTTTTCAGATCCATATGTGTGGAAGCTAATGCGGGTTAACACTCCTGCACCGATATTATCCTCCCTGTGCACTGACCTTTCCAGGCTTATTATAATTGGGAAAGCAACCCGTGATGCATTACAGTAGGTATCTATGAAGCTGTGCAATCTGTGATTTCCGCTCACAGAAGGACTGTTCTTGATGAGTACTGAGAGGAAGAGGAAGCCTTACAGTGGGACTTGCTGCTCCATAGCCTCTGGATTGAAGGGCTGCCAGGACTGAAGGATGAGGCCCATGGGCTGTTATTACACAGGTGACTGGTTAACCCCTCCTGACAATAAAGCTGATGGCCTGGCCTGATGCAGTGGACAGTGTGCAGTTATAGCATTGATACGGCAGTGGTGTTGGCTGTGTGCACAGGTCAGAGCCACTAGGTGCCCTCTTCAACAGAGGCCAGCTGGAAGCTCTCACCATGAGCACCTCAAATGTTTCTCTGCCAGGATGTACACAGAAGACTCCTGAGTGCACATGAGTAATTTGAAATTGCATCTACTTTCTGAAGAGGAAGCATTTTTTTAGAAACTCTATTTATACATGATTGCATAAATACTGCTAAATTTATGCTTTGTGCAGTATACTGCATGTTGTTCAGTGACAGGAAAAGTAATTGTGTTCGTCAGTGTGGTATTTTCTGTAATGTGCAGCTGCATGATTATTCTTTGGGGTGCAAAAGGTTGCTGTAAAATTACCCTCCAGAATATGGGAATGCCTTCAGAGCCCTATCAAAGAATTGATCAGTTTAGGTATGTTCAACCCTTCGAGGGTTTGCACACTTATCCTTCTTGCAGTTAAGTAGCTGGAATGAGCATGAACATAGAGGAAGGTGACTGTGGAAAGGCAGTGAAAGGAAAGATGGAACAACTGAGTGACTGAAAAGGTGCTGAGAGTCAGCACTATGTCTCTCATGCCAGGACAAACTCGATGATGCAGTGACACAAGGACTGACAGTGAACACCAGGGTAAAGCCTGGGGAGGATCTAGATGGTGAGAGAACAGGTGAAAGAGAGAGACTGGTTCTGCAGGAGCTCAGCAGATTGACTGTTGCTGCTCTGCTGTTAAAATGTTGAGATTTTGCTGACAGCGATATGCTTTGGCAGCACTCACTTTTATATGTTTTCTGCCAATGAAGATTTTTGAATTTGACAGATTCTGAAAACAGGCAGAAGATTTTGAGATGGTCCGCAACAGTGAGAGACTCATTGTGGATGGAGTCCTACCACTTTGGTGAGAACCACCTCCTGCTTATCTTGCCACCTGCTTGTTCGCCCTTGAGTCAGATATTTACCTTGAGCTGTTCCAGTAAAAATAACCCACCAGAATAAATTGGTAAGTCAATAGTAGCTTAACATTCTGAGTCACTTTGAAGAAAAGTGTCAAATAAATGAATGAATGTGAATGTAATGCAAGTGTGGATCTGCAGCTCACAACGGTGGGTTTCTGCTGTAGTACTAATTCACTTTGTCATGCGCAACTAAGTGTGTGTGTGTTCTTCAGCTCGAATTTGAGATGAGAGATTGAAGAAATTATGAGCCAGACTCATTGAGTGTAAAGAAAGAAATGAGGAGGATGACGGAAGGAGGGATGTGTGCTGTGCCACTCAGGAGGAGGTCAGCTGATAGGAAGGAGATGCTTCCTGGAAGCATTGTCTTGGCTGCCAGAAAAGCTAGATGCCATGGAAGCCAGCCGTGCTCCGCTTTTCAGCAGTGGGTGTGACACACTAAAGCAGCCCAGTTTACTGGCACTGAGACCCGGTGGGAGAGAACGGTAGAAGGACGCATGATGCCGGGAAGTTGCATTCATCATTCAACATAGGTGTAAAATTCAGTTTCCAACCAAAAAGAAGAAAACACCGACAGTTCACTGTACAACATGCTCTTTAAATTTAATTCATTAGTGTTAAACTTTTTTCCAAAGCTTATGTTAAGTTTGTACATTAAGCTACTTACAATGATTTATGCATTTATACATCTGGGTTATTTTTACTGTAAGGGTAAGTCCCTGTAATGAGGGTACTACAGCAGGTGAAGTGATTTGAATCTAGGTCCTTTTTCCAGTGTGCATCCTTGTCTTACTGCTTCGCCCTCTTCCAATCACTAACTCTCCATGGTTTCCCTCGCAGCCCCCGTTCTCCAACTCCCCATATCACGTGGCATGTAGCCAGCAGTAACACACAGCTTCTGTCGGTTCACTGACAGTGGGGTGTAGCGCATGTATGTGTGGAGAGGTAACAGTCTTCTTTTCCCACAGCCCCCCACGCTCTTTGTGAATCATTAATCTTTTTGGATCCCCCAGCCATATGCGTGCGCACATATATATATATGTGTGTGTGTGTGTGTGTGTGTGTATATGTGCGCTTCATCCCAGTGGGTAAGCACAAGATATCTGTCAACTTATCCCGTATACTCGTAATTATATACACACACACACACACACACACACACATACATATGTATATATATGTGTATATATGTATGTTTTGCTGATTTTAATCCAAGTTCTCATGGTGTTTACAAAGCACTGTGCACGTTTGCTAATGGGTTTCACTGCACTGCTAACAGCAAGCCTTGACCAGCAATGCCAAGTCTTGTCAGCAGTACTGGGCAGGGTCATGCCGAGGCTCTCATCTTTAGTTCTATATATAAACACACTTCAGGCTTCAGGGAGTTAAGTCTTTGCTGCATCTTTAGCAGGCGCTAGGTCCTCTCTACAAATATGGAGTCATTACCAGCATTACTAGTCCTCTGTCAGACTTTTGCATTACCTGTATTCTGTTAAGTAGGTGGGTTTAGAGTCTTCTGTTGGTAAGGTATATTACTAGTACTTTGTTAATGAGGGGTGTACTAGTCCTGTTAGCTAGGTTTATTACCAGTCCTCCATTATCGAGGTGCATTACGAGTCCTCTCTTAATAAGGTGTATCATCAGTCCTTAGTTTAGTGTACTACCTTTATTGTGGTGTGTTGCTGGGTCCCTAGCTGTGTTAAATAAGCTTTGGCAGTGAAAGGACTTCCTAATGCTATGTGGCCCACTAAACTTATAGTGGTACCACCTTCCCTGTTGCATTCTGGGGTTTTGAGTGGGAAGCGAACATGTCAGGGTGTAGAAACATGGCTGAGTTACAAATTCAACAGTTGCGTTTCATTGCTCTCTCTCCCACCCAGAGGTGCGCTGAGAGTCCAGCAGTGTTGAAATGCGAATGTACCGGCTGACCTGACTATCCTTATTTCTGTGTGCATATGTGTGTGTCTGTGTGTGAACACCCACGTTTCTGAAAATGCATGTGTACATGAGTGTGAGTGTGCCTTTGCTCCTGTGTGTGAGGATGCATGTCTGCAGAATGTGCACGTGTTTGTGTGTGTGTGTGTGTGTGTGTGTGTGTGTGGGTATGTGTGTTCTCTGTGTTCCTGTCTCAGTGTGTGTGTGTGAGTATGCATCTGTGGAACGTGTTTGTGTGGGCTGGTGTTATCACCAGCTTGGGACAGAACAAGGAAAAAATGTGGCTATGTAGGACAAACTGAACACATTCTTTTCCTTTTTTGTTTAGTACGGAGACATGCCAAAAATAAAGTTAAAAAAAGATGAATATTAGTAGCAGGTACCACTGGCCTGATGCAGCCTGTATGTAGTTAGCCTGAAAACTGCACTACACTACATGTTCTACTCTGAAACCAGCCCTCGGTCTGTCTTAGTAGTTTTATTTATTTATTTGTTCATTTGGTTAACTGGTTTAAACAGGGAACCACAGAAGAAATGTGCTCTGATTTCTAATGACTGATTATGGTGCTCTCTGAACTTGGCACATGTTGCTCAGTATCCTTGTGCTCCTGGTCACAGCCTCTCAAGCTTCAGTTTTGAACCCTCCAGCGACTGACTGAAGTGGCTAACAAAAGCAGGGTAAAAACAAGTTTTAATTAGGTTGAGGTATGTTTCGTCAGCTCACACCTGAAGCAGAGGGCAAAAAGAGGGTTTAATGATGTAGACAGGATAGGGTCTGCTCCACAAAGAGCTATTTACAGCTGGGAAGGGAAAATGTGCAGATGAATAATTATAGCCAGAATACAAACAGCAACTTTCCATGAGAGATCATTTATTTTGTGATGAGGATTGGTCTCACTCGCTTTGAGTGGGTCACTTACAGGCTGTATGAGTCTGGGTGTTAGTCCTGCACTGGTGAAAAGTGTGTGTGTGTGTGTGCACCTGAGAAACCTGGCCAATGTCTGTTTGGGGCAAACTGAACAGACAATTAAAAGCAAAGCCACACACAAGTGTCCTTCACCTCTGGGAAATACTGCAGGAGAGCTGGGAAGATATAGTGCCTCATTTCCTGGCCAAACTTATTGAGTGTCTTGTGAAACAAACAAGACTAGTTTCCAGTGAATGCACTCAGATCTTTGACTGGTACTGTTTATTTGCATTGCCTACAGCCATATTGCTTTTCCTTGGGTTCTCTAAATGGAGAACTGCCACACAGTATAGATTACAAAAATTTATCTTTCTCTTACTGCTGTGATAGTGTTAACCTGCATGTTGTTTGTATTTATTTTAATGCATCTTGCTGTCTGTTATATGAACAAGATTAAACAAATAGTTATTTTGCCTGTCACTTTTCTCTAAAACAACATAAAGTGTGGCACAATTGACTTATTTTTTCTATTCATACAGCTGGGTATTTTTATCGTATTAGATCAGGGTTAACAGCCTAGTGCCCAGTGGTTCTGGGATAGGCTCTGGACTGCCATGACCCTGCTCACGATTAACGGGTTAATGGTGGATAGACGGATACAGGGTTAGTACCTCGATTAAGGTACTGCAGCAGGAGCTGGGATTCGGACATGGGTTTTGAGTGGAATGCAAAAGCTCTATGTACAACACACTTACAGTAATTATAATGTAGTAATGTTTGCTACATTCATTCTAACTAAAAAGGTGTACACCTGGTTACAGGTCCTGGATTTTGTGGTTCAGTCTCTTGCACTAGTGTACTCAAGGGTTTCAACCTACAACTATTTGGTTACAATTGACATTCCTCAGCGGTTTCAGCGGACTAAGTGTTCATTGTGAATTAACTCTAAGCTTGTCCGAACCTTCTGTCACCCAACTGTCAGACTGGGCTTATGAAGGGCCATATCCTCACTCCCCTCTTTCTCTTACTGTCTGCTCTCTTTCTTTATACCTGCTATCTTCAGCTTCCTTCCAAAATAGAATTAGTTCTTGGGTTCTTGAGAAGCCTTTGTAACTGATTGCAACTGCAGCAGATAGTGGTATAGGAAGAACCACTCCCCCACTGTAGGGATGTAGGCTGTTTGTTTAACTAAGAAGTCCTGTCACTCTTTACTTTCCCAAAAAGCCATGTGCTGCCACTAAGGGGTAACTTTAAGTTTTAACTTTAGTGTTAACTTTAGTGTTAACTTGCTGATAAACTTATTGATCTGACAGCTGTTGTGCTTGCCAAAGCCAGTCTCTGTAGAACTTTTTATTTGTGCCCTGTGTGTGTGTGTGTGTGTGTGTGTGTGTGTGTTTAAGGAATGAGAAAATGCATCCCTGTCTGGTTAGCCAAAGTGTGTGTGGCATTTGCTGCCCGTGTGTGTGGGGGAGTGAGAAAATTCATCAGCATCACGTACGTATGCTCTGCGTGTTAGGTCACTGCTCCTGCTTCTCCAAGCCTTGTCAAAGAGTGAATTTTAAAATTCCAAAATAGAAAGTAACCTTTTCTGAGTTTAATAAACTTGACTACCCAGAAACCTAACAGTGTGATGGGCATCTGTGTGGCAAATCTCAAGTCTGTGGCTTGAAAAAAATGGAATAATGAACTAACAGACAGACAAACAGATTCTGCTTTATAGATACAGAGATTTAACAAATATTGGAACTTGTTCTTTTGATGTTTGAGGGAGAAATGGGAGCCAAACTTGACTTGGTTTTTAGTGACAGCAACTGGTTTTCTGTACCTATTAAAGTGTTTGTACTTCTAATATTCCTGAAAAAAAAACTTAAGTACATTCTCAAAACCTATCTTATTCCAGTACATCTCCATAGGATATTCCTCGGAGACGTGTTTTAAATATAAAAGTACTGTAGTCCCTTTCATATACTTATTCTGTGGCATTATACAAGCTTACTGGAACATTGTTCATTTAACTATTCAAAACATCATTAGCAAAAAGTTTAATTTGCCCCCCCAGAATATATCTATTCAAACCACAGACCAAATTGTGCCTTTGATGAAGTTTTGCAATGCACTGTAAGTGAATTATCTTTTCGTATTTGCCAAGAAAATGTGTGTTATTTCTATGGTGCACAGAGGAAGCTCACTCCACAAATATGTGGTTGACTGAAGTGTCTAACTTACTACCACTGGAAATGTTAACATTTGACATCAGATCATCATTCTAATAAATTTTTAAAGATATATTATTCATTTTTGGAAATGCTTAGTTCTACATGGCCACCACGACTAAATACTGTAACCTTTAACCCTTATGCTGTATTCACTTGTATCTGTATACATTTGTATTTTCTCAGTGTACTCATCCTGTCTCTGTTGCTATGACCCACTCCTGTTCTGCTGTGAATTCAAATAAAAAATTAGAATATTTTGGGATCTGTGCAAGGCCTTCATACTTTCATGAAATAAAGTCTGCATAAATCCTCGGTAATATGTTCTGTGAATAGCTCTACAGACTTTTGTGAAAGCCCTCTTAAATCTTTCATAAGCAATGTGTCTCACTTTCATGTTTACTAAGGTACTAGGCCTGCACAGAAACAGAAATATCAATGTGGAGATATTTTTGCTGAAAACTGCCTCTGCAGAACATCTGCAGTATATATGTAAGCCATGTTTTATTTTTGCTGTTTCCAGCAAATGGTTCTATCTCTTTTCCAGACACATTTCTCTGGCATGCCAATAAAAATTCTTATTTGTAATTAGTCATATTTTAAGCCTTTGTGGAGCCAGACTGAAATTACTTTTTTTTTTTTAATTTTTAAGAAAACCAGCTGATACATAGTGCAAGACTGTATAAACAGAAGTTTGGAACCCTGATGTTTGTGATTTTTGTTGTAGATGAGTACTTCACCACTCAGCTTTACACAATTCCAAAAACCTTAACAAAAAGTGTTACTTGCAAATAAGTGTGACTTGTTTATTTTACTTCTGTTAAACCAAATTATGATTAATAAATTAATAAATGTATTATAATTGTCAAAAGAAGAAGTAGCTTCTATAGGGTTGTTTTGTCCCTAAAAACAAACAATATCTGATACCTCAGATAAAATGGAACAGAGGGGTTTTGATTTCTTTGAGATTCACCCAGAATGCTGAATATTCCTTTGCATGCTGCACCAGTAAGGCGCTTTGTGAGCAGAGCTACAGCCCTGTACACTGCAGGCCAATGTTTCAGTTCTGCATGACAGAACAAAATATGTACTGAAAGTGAGTGAAACATTAATACATATTAATAGATATTTATAGATAGCCATTAAGCCTGAACCTCATTAAGTCTCAAAGACCTCAATGACTTTATAGGGCTGTCAGTAATGGCCAGCTGTTGGTATGTGACAGGGCTGAACTCTCATAATAAACCTCAGTGCAATGAGCTGATTCTGCACACCTGATGCAGAAAGACATTTTCGCAGAAAAGTCAAACGGTGTTGTCACCTTACCTAATGCTTTTAGAAAAGATGCAAAAATTAGTATTTTGCTGTCAACCCTTTTATGAACTATGGACCCATCCAGGCTGCTTCATGCCCTATGGCTTCAGCTTTGGACCACCACAGCCCAGGACTGGACAAGGGGTTATTGATGATTGATGAATATAGGGACAGATATGATCATAAAGAAACCCATTTATCTAAGTTGCTTCTGAAGTTTAGGTATGAATAAAATATTTATACCACAGAAATAAATAAAAAATGGTCTATTTTAATGAGTCGGTGTGGGTAAATTGACCTCACTCCCTGGGGTGAGTTATCCATGACATATTCAGCAGCAAGAGACACGGATGTTCAATTATGATGATGTTGACTATTATTATTATTATTATTATTATTATTATTATTATTATTATTATTATTATTATTGTTGTTGTTGTTGTTGTTGTCTACAGGCAGAAGTATTGATAAAATAGCTTAGCCAGGTATTGAAGAGAAACAGTCATTTGAACAGAGCTATATTGTGAGTGTACTCAGTTTATGCAGTTTTACAGTTTTCCCACAACAATTGTGGCTTTTTATGTTTCTCATGTAAGTGGTTGGTGGTGCCTTTGATCTCATTTGCGCAACATTACTGTGAACTTAAAATACTTTGCTGATGCTACTAGCAAATATTTGCTCATAAGCTCTTTGGACAATCGGGGATCTAGAATACAATGGGATAGAACTTTACTGATCCTCCTTGGGAAATTCTCCATACAGCAGCTGAACACATAGGACACATAACATAACACAGTCAAAACACTTATAAGAATACATAAATAACAAAACCAAGCAAGCAAGAAAATAAAAAACACAGACAAATAAATACAGTCTAATAGTAGACAGGTCCTTGTGTGACATTTTGGAGGTAAATAGGTGTAACATGGAAACTGAAAAGTGCCTCTTAGTGCACCTATCAATAACCCAGTGGACAAAAGCGCCCCTGGCGATCACTTCATTTAGAGGATATGAGCTGTGGTCCACAATGGACTGTAGCTACCTCCTGATCCCATACTTTGCCATGGCCTCCACTGAATCTTCTTGATGAGTTTGTTGAGATTGCACCTCTCACCAGAAGTGATGTCCCCGTCAGCAGACCACAGCGTAAAACATCGCACCGGTGACTACGGTCAAGTGCAACATGTGGAGAATGTTGCTACACATTAGGAGACCTGTTATATTTCCAAATATTGCTGCAACACAGTGAGGATTTTAAGCTATGTTTTGAGCAAAAAATAAACTCATCTCAATTTTTTTTGGTAGAGGTGTTGAGTAAACAACAAAGTGCTTACTATTAAGTGTGACTTGTGCAGTGAAAAAATAAATTTAAACATAAGAATGGCTAAGACAATAGTTTGAATACAATGAGTAACTAAATGTGAGTTGTCCAGAATAACTGTCTTGTGTGTCCTTTGGAGACAGACACATACTTTGTTCACCTTGGAGGAAGTGGCACAATTTAACTTACTCTTTCTCTCTCCAGAGCAGCCAGAGCATTTGGCGAATACCTCTCCCACAATAACCCTGAGAACCATAACGGATCAGGTGAGACAGCCTACATCTGCTACCCTTCTCTCTTAGTTCCCATTGCAGTGCATAAGAGCTGCCTGCTAATAGAGGTAACCCTTCTTCCTCCATCCATCCATCCCTTCTGTCTTCTGCTTGTTAGAGTCCCTTTAGTCCTTCACAAATTATCGCTCCTTATGTGTTCCTGACCTCTCTCAAGTCTCCTCTCTTGTATCAGAGCTCTGTTCTGCTTTCATGCACGATGGCCCTTATTTGCTGTGTTCTTGGCGGTTGCTAAGGCACTGGGCAGAGATGAGCAATCTCGCCTCTCCCATATCCAGACCACCTGCTGTCCGACACCTTTATCGGCCAAGACTCAGAGTCTCAAGACGCCCGTCCGCAGCCCCGGCCCTCACCAGCAGTGCAGCCCAGCTCAGAACAGCCACCACCCAGCAATCCACAGCTGTCCAGGAACCCTCTATCATCGGAGCACAGCTTCTCTGTAGAGGAGTCAGAGCCTAAGCGGGTAGAGGGTGCCCTCCAATCACCAAAGGTTTACACCATCACTGGAGAAGGAGGCATGGTGGGTGAGCGGGCTAGCCAGGAGAGCCTGGAGCTAGAGGTGCTGAAGGGTGACCAGGAACCCCCAGCGGCTCAGCCCCCAGTTCTATCAAAACCCAGCCTTCATGTCCAGGAGCCACGCGTACATCACCACCGTGCTGGGCACCATCGGGGCCGCCATCACCGCACCGGCCATGCCTCACAACCATTGCAGAGCTCCGGGAGTGCCCATAATATCCGTGACTGGGGCGTCCGGAGAGGGGGCTCCAGGGACGACTGCTGCCCGGACTGTGAAGTCTGTCGGGGGCCCCCATCACACAGTCATCGGTCCCTAGACCTGGAGACGTGTCCCCGAGAAACAGGCAAAGCACGTAAGAAGCTAGAGAGGATGTACAGTGAAGACCGCATGTCCGGAGAGGACAGAGGTGAGGAGGAGTAGAACTTTCTACCCCTGACTTCTCTTTGGTTTACCGTCTTTCTTACCAGGGAAGTGAGGAGTTGGGGTTAGGGTTATGGGTCAGTATTTGGGGTTAGAGTTTAGGAGAAACGTTACAGGTTAACATTAGTGGTTAGGGATTAGGATTATCCCTAACACCTCTAATATCACTTTTGACATGTTCATAACATCTCAAAAGTAATGTTATTATTAGTGAGGTAAGATGGTGCACCATGTTTTTCTCTGTCAGCTTTTTCTTAAAGACAACGTGTTCTCTCAGTGGAAGCATCTTGCCACACTTTCAGTGTGCATTTTTTTATCTCCTCAGAAAACATCAGCAGCTGGTTTCCGAAAGAGAACATGTTCAGCTTCCAGACAGCCACCACGACTATGCAGGCGTGAGTACCGGACACCCCCGACACACCACAGGCTAGCGCCCACTCCTACGCTCGCACTTACACTGCCATGTAGCATCCTGTGAACACACACGCATTTTCACTCTCCATTTTGCTTAGTTATTTTCTGACTGCTACACAATTCTGGGTAGAAATATTCACGACTGGTTTGCAAAAAAACACTGCTCCCCCTAACGACGATCCCTGAAAAAACAAACAGTTGCGCATTCGCAAAGTATTGAGTTTTGCAAAGGTCTCTGCTTTAAAAAAGGCGGCGGTGCAGAAGATTGTGTGGTGGGTAGAACCTCTAGTTTGCAATCAAAGGACCTGCCTTCCAAGCCCATCTCCTGCTGTACTCTCAAGCAAGACGCTTATCCTCCAGTAAGTATTGTTCAGGTGCTTAAATGTAAGTTAACCTTAACACCGTAAGTTTGTCTGAAAAAAAGAGTCATCAAATAAAGGTAAATGTTTGTAGCTGATAAACCCATGAGCTAAGCCTGCTCTCACACAGAGGCAGCACTGGGAGAAGAGGTGAAGCACTGGGCTATTGGTATTACTCTCTGCAGAAAAATGTCAACAGGTCCTCTGGGCCAGCAATGGGCTCCCAGGGAGTTCATGCTGCAGTCGTGGGTTCATTGTTCTCTGTCCTCACGGGGTCTCCGTGTAGCTGACTGTTTAATTATCACCTGTCTGTTGGAGGCGATGATTATGTCCCCCGAATTCGCTCCCATGGACTCCCTCTCAATTTATCTCTCATTCTCCATATCCTGACACTCGCCTAAGGCCATCTATCTTCACCCCCTCTTCATCATCTCTTTCTTCTACTGTCTCTCTTGCGGTTTGATGACCAGAGGAGCCTGTTTATTTTTAAAATTTTTTACTAATCTCTCTTGTCCTTTTTCCACGCATCTCTCTGCCCTCTTGGTCTCAAGGATATCGTAAGTACCTCACTGTTCAATATGGTCTTTCTTCCAGGGTGTTGTAGCTATACCCAATGTTCTCTGCTCCCCTGCAAGCCCTTAGCACTACGACCCTCCCCATCCCCAGCCCCTCACAACTGAACACCCCAGTTCTGGGCTGAGTGTTTGAAGTTACAGAGGAACATGGTTACAGCACTTGAAAACTCTAAGTGTGCCACAGTTTTTGGTAGCACTGACCTGGCATAACTACAAATTTTAATATTTTTAACAAGAATATTTCAACGATAGATAGATAGAATTTGTCAATCACAAACAGTCTATTAACGTCACTTTTACGGTAGTTACCTTTAACTGAATTGGTATTTCTGAAGCTTAGATATTTAGCTGTTGCTCATGAAAATGAAGTAATAATAATGGATATTAATAATGGATAGATTTTATTAAGAGAATAAAATGCTAATGTTATGTTTTGTACTGTAGTAACTGTGAAAACTGACTGGCAGAGAGGGATGGTACTTTGTAGTACTTTGTAAATTCATGAAATGAAAATTTAGCATTTTGTGCAGAAGAGATTCCAAACAGGGAAAATGGAGAAAAACTTAAATTTTGGAGATAAGCGATAATTTTTTTCAGGTGGATAAAACAGTAATGCCTTTGTGGCTGTCTACATATTATGTTTTCTATGTGTAGTATGTTTGTTATGGATAACGTGCAAGTGTGTAGTATACACTGGCTCCTGCTATTACAAATCATCAAGCTACATATTTTAAAAGATACAAATATATTTTTTTAATTATTTATTTTCAGCTGCATTATCACTACTCTTTTTTCTAAAACTTTTGAGGTATTACTTGCATTTATCCACCGAGCTGATGGGAAAGTGCTCCCAAAAAAAAGTGGGAGACTGCCTTGATTCAGCTCAGTTCCACAGTGTTTATAGCCCACGTATGATGTTCTTGAGTATCATTGATCAAGAAGAGCTTTGCAGATGTTTAAGGGATGAACAAACTCAACGAGTGGCACAAAATAAGACTTACAGAAATGTTTTGTTCTCACAACTTTTAAATGAATATGAATGCATTTCAAAGATATTTTTTCTTCTTTTAATTCTTATATCTTTAATGGGATTTTAAAGACTCTAACCCATAAATAAAACGCTGATGATTGTATTTTATACACTTATAAAATGACATAAATTTTATGTAATTATAAAATGTACTTAAATGATTAAGTTGTGCTTTAGTAATTAATTTAGAAGTATGGAAAAAAAAAACAAATGACAGATTTCCAGGCCTAGTTGTGGTCATAAAATGAGAATCCTGTGTATTTATAAGGTGTCCTGCCCAGTCGAAACACAAGTACACAGTTAATCAATACACAGACTTCAGTACTTGGGCTTGCCGAGACTGTGAGCTGTAGTAAATGCCAGTTCCTCTGTGCTTTAGTTAGACTTGGTGTGTGTATAGTGTGTATTGGGTTAGTCCTAGTGTGTGGAAGTGGTGTTGTGTCCGTGGTGTTAATAAACCCTGTTAGAATCCTCATGCCATTCCAACACTTACGAATATTAAACAAACAAGTTGTATAGCAATTAATGACAAAGCCTTCTGACCTAAAGGTTGCCAGTTCAAATCCCAGTTTCACTGTTGCTGCAAGGGTCCCTTTGTGCGAGGTGCTTAGCATGAATTGGTCCTCCAGTTTTATGAATGAAGTAAAAAGTAATGCCCTTCAAACAAAAGTATCAGTTAATTCTTTCAGTAATAATATGCAAGCCATTCAGTCAAAGAAAAGCTCCTTACTCCTGTTTTGCTGTCTCAGCTGAGCTCACAGAGGTCACAGTATGTTGTATGTTCAACCTCAGGCACATGTGAACAGTGACAAAGTACCACAACCAGCCTTATATCCCTGTAACCCCCCCCCACACACACTGACCAGTGTGGCCAGTGCTCCCCATACACCCCATATTCCCTCCCCATTAATGCTGTAACACATCCCAGCAGGGCATTCCGGGGTATTGCTGACAAAAAGAGGAGGAAAAGAGAACAAGAGGCGGCCGCCGCTATCGAGAGGTACCGTGTCCTGGCTGTCCTGTCCTGTTCCGCCCCCTTCCCGACTCTGCACCACCCCCCACCAGCCACTCCTGCGCACAGTGTCTTTTTGATGCACCAGTCGTAGAATGCACTGCATGCATGCACACACTGCGCTCAGTGTGCGTATCGTCTATGGTCCTCTGTTTTTGTCCACGCGCCCAGCCAACACGTCACAGCCAGCAATGGTCCTCAGGCCCTCAGTGTGGCATTACCACGCACAGAATAGAGAAGGAGCCACCACCAGTATTCCCGTTGTTGTTTAGAGGCAAATCGAATCGGCCCGCATGCAGTACTGGCACATAAATCAGCACACGCCATTATTTGACAGGGGGCCACTGATGTGTAACACGTGTAAATCAAGGTGTCAAAGCTTATAGTGGCGTGTGATGGTGTTAATCAGCGAAGCGCTCAGCTTTATAAATCAACGCTCGACACGTGTGACTGTACTGCACAAGGGTCCGGTGGGTAAATGATCAATGTGAGGTGCAGTTAACTGGTGTCCAGCAATGTGTGACGTTGTGTCCCTGGGAGTAGGACTGACATGGAACAAAGAAGACGGGTATTGACCTATGGACCAGCTGGGGGCTTTGCCCTCAGAACAGGCAAGGTGTTAGCATGTTGAGAGCATGTTGCTGTCGTGAAAGATAGGGTTCCATCCTGGGATACCCAGGGTTTTGTGTTTGAGATGGAGAAGTAAGACAAAAATATCCAATGACACGCTGCTTGGTAAAGCTGTCAAGGAACTAGGGTGTCAACTGGAAAATGAGCAAAACAAGGTACGGACTCTTAGTTGAAGCTGCTGTCTGTACACACTATGCACACTGCACGCACGCATTGAATTTTGAGTGCAAAGAGCCCTTTTTCCCCTCATCTATTCACTGCTCTTTGCCAGAGTTCAGCTTAGCATGACTCAACAAATCTTCACATTCTACAAAGTTGGCATAATAGGGGGAAAGTAATGATAATATGCTTGTATGTATACTGCAGTGCTTTACTTGTATGAGTCACAGAGAGTAACAGACACACTTTGCCCTGGATAATTGTTCTTTTCATTTGTTCTGTTTTAAAGGCTATTGTATATCAGATTCTTACCTTTGTGTTGTTTTTCTTATTTTTCCCTGTCTCAAGTTATAATTTTCAAGCTGCTACATTCTTTTCTCTATCAGTGTGTCAGAGTAAAGGCACGACTGTTTCATGAATTTTGCAGTACTGTAAAATTAGGACTCTGAATAAAATGTCATCTAGGCCAGTGCATGAAGTGGGTTGGTAATCTGCAGTACGCTGTGTTTTGTTCTTTTCTGCTGCTGGCCGACCAGACTCTGTCCAGCTGCATGATCATTGATCGTAATGATCCTCATAGCTACATTTAATTACCAGATGTGCACTAAGTTACACTGCAGGTTGGCTCATGCTACTCTCCTCCCGTTCGTTTGATATGTGTGTCCCTTTTGTTAAAGAATTAAATACTATAAACATCAGAAATATCTTTTATTTAGTGGAACAATTCAAAATGTACTACTGAATAGTTTCCTGACACCAGCCAATACATATGTTAGTAAGGGGAGTCGTGCCACTTGTTTTCCATTGTAAACACTGATGTAGGCTAAATAAAGCCATTATTTGCAGGGACTCTATGCTTATAGATTCCGTTTCCTTCAAAATAAATAAATCTTTTGGTGTAGCGTATCATTTTCTTATCTACTAGTCGTTGTCTATCATTTTTTAGCAGTCCTTCAAACATTCGTAAAGGATACATTTCATCTCTGAGCCAGCATTGTTCAAAAGACGTTATTCTTAGTACCTTCAGATATAAATACATCGGCGCCGCATTATGCGCAACTTCAGTGAGAATAAAGAAGGTCCGCTGATCTTCCTCTGCGTTCCCTGCAGAACGGAAAGCGATGGCATGCCGCAGTGGCTGTTAGCTATAATTGTAGTTTTTGTGTGTATGCTGTGGGAGCAGTACGCTGTTCCGGTGAGCCATGCCTCGTGCCAGAGTTCAGCAGAAGTGCGTGTTTGGACAGCGCGGAGCACTGGCACTAGACTGAACCACATCCATACTGAGTGAACAGTACACAGTCCAGTTCCTGAGCTTGTCAATTAGTCTATTCTATTACACATTTTTTCCTTTTGTCTCACATTTGTCCCACCCTTTTCCTCTGGGACACTCCTGTTTGGGAAAGTGATGTCACACTGACAGGAATACACACATACAAGCTCTGTCTCATACCTCACACAGCACACCATGTGTTTGATCTTCTGGGAAATGGAGTGTTGCCACGGTTACAGGATGTTGATGTTGCTGTCTCGTGCAGGAGACAAGCGTTTGGGAGATGAAGAAGACAAAGCAGAGGCCATGGGATGCGGATAGGCTGGCTAACGAAAGGGGACAACACACAAATGCTCAACTCAGAAACATGCTGACATGGTTATAGAAGGGAGACAAAGGCACTATGGAGGGGGCGGCCTGCTGTCAGACACACTCAGGAAGGCCTTGATGCCTTGAAGCCTTTTTGTGTTTGTAGATGCAAAGACCTGGAACAAGTGTCCCTGCACAGAGCTTGTCAACAGTGACATGTACTGCAAAGGTCAGAGGCAGCAAGTGACAGAGGGACCAGAGAGAGTTGTTTTTGTTTTGTAAAAAGGACCCCAGTGCTGAAATACTCCATTATAGGATTCACAAATATGAATGTGTTTGTGCATGTGCGGGTTCAAAGTGAGCAACGACAAATGTAAGCGCAAAACGCTGAAAGATCCAAACAGCAAAGCCTGGAAAGAGACAAGAGCATAGGTCTAGGAAACAAGTTACTGCTCCTGAAGGTAATTAAAGCCGGATAAATGTGTGCACATCTCAAAATTAGTTCAAAGCCATGAAATTGTCCATTTTATTTATTTATTTTTTTAAAATTTTACATTACTGGAAAAAGCTGTCTTTTCAGAATCCAGGATCATATTGTTTGAAGGAGAATTCCACTTGCCAGCCTTAGTCCATTAAGGGAGGCTGTGAAAATGTCCAATACAGGAGGTGGAGAGATGTTTCTGTTTAACTTCAAACACTCATCTTTCAGCATATGTAAACAGAGACTCCAACAATGGGTCAGTTTTTAACGATTCCAGTTTTAAACACTTATGTATCTTTAGTTGTGCCCAGTATTGTATCCATGATTTTTCCTTCATTTCTTCCTCTGTAAAACTTTTTTCCTAACCATCTCCCTGTTCTCCAATTCTCGTCCACAGAAACTTTCGGAAACACCTGAGAATGGTGGGCAGTAGAAGAATGAAAGCTCAGAGTGAGTCGTTCGGTCTGTGTGTCTGTTGTACTCATAGATGTCCATGTATGTGTTTTCACCTCCATCGATGTGTGCGTACTTGCGTGTGTGTTTGTCAAGTGCACGCTCCTCAATGCATGTCTATAACCGGGGGTGTACATGAGAAAATAGTGACATCACCCACAGCCGAATTTTCAAAATTTATACCATTTTCCACTCATTTTACTCACTTGTTGGCCGTATTTTCTGTTTTGATTCTTTGGGGGTTATTTTGAAAAGGAATATCAGACACTAAATCAAAGTGCAGCAGAACTTAATGGTTACTTTTCCCAATCTATGCAAATGAAGCAGTAGAAAAAAGTTAAAGCCACTCTTTTGTTTTTTGCTTCATTCTGAAATTATTGTGTTCAAGCAAGAAAATACGTGAGTGCCTGTGATACACAGGGCCAGATTGTCATGATGCTGTTGAATGTTCAGCATTGCCCTGAAAAACATACAAAAGATATAACCCTAAAAGCCCTAGAATGCCTTTGACGTTCCCTGTGAAGGTTGCACTTGGCTGCCACCCTGGGCGCCCACTCCCACACGATGTCAGGACAGCCAGGGCTGAGCGGGAGACAGTCGGCATCCTGGGGGAACTGGCTGCAAGGCGTGAGCATGTGTAAATGTGCGGGTACGAAGTGTATCTTAATGTGAGACACTCTCTTACCCCCCCACCTCCTCCACCAGCGTTCGCCGACCGCAGAGCGAAGAGTTTCAGCCGCTCCTGGAGTGACCCCACCCCCGTAAAGCCCGACTCCCTGCACGACTCCAGAGACAGTGAGTCTGCACACACACATGCACACACTCTCCAGTATGTCAGTAATGAGAGATCATGAAGCACCGTCACTCATTGAACGCATTGATATGTATACATCTATCCTGCATTGTGTGCTTTACTTATTTTAGGAAAAAACAAACATGGCTGAAGGTCTCCATAAATATACATTGTATATTGATTCTTAAATGTTGTGTTTAATGTCCTTGCCTTGTAGCACATTTTAGCCTATATTGTTTAAGAAATGCTTAAATGAGGCTTGTTTGAGGAAAGTGAAGTGAGACATGTTATACCTCTGTCTGGACTGTCCGCCTGCTCCTCATCTGCACGTATGCTTGTAGGCCACTCTTTACAAGCTTTTATCTTTGTTTGGTTTGCTTCTGTCTGTGTGCCTCTTCTTTCCTCACCTTCATCTGGTGGCCGCCTGCCTGTTGGGCCCCTTGTGTACAGGAGCATGACCAGCAGGCACCCTGTCACCTGCGTATCCATGTTTGTACCTTTCATTCTTCTCGGTTTTCTTTGTTCCACCCTCTGTTCTGTGGTCCACCCTTGTGGTGCAGATGGTCCCATCAACTGTCATTCTCAAAGCTTGTCCTTACTTTGTTCCTGTGACTCCTGTTCCAAGGTGGGGACCTCCAGGCCTCCTCTGGGACCCTCAATGAGGAGATGTGTGAGGACCTGAATTGGGAGGAGGAGCGTGAGGCAGAGAGAGTGGCATGTGAGGGAGATGACTTCATCCCCCCCAAAATAATGGTGAGAAGCCATGTCAGTATGTGACAGTGAAGAGGCTGATTCACTTACTCAGCACACATCATGGTTAATAACCTGAACATGTGACTGAACTGTGTGAACATATCCAACTTGTATAAATGGATAAATCACAGAAGTCCAAATTTCGGAAACACATTTTCAAACCAACCAGCCATTATTGAGCCAGCAGATGGCGTAGTAGTTTGAGTTGCTCTCTTGCACTTGAAGGACCCAGGTATGAATCCAACCTGTCGCTGTAGTACCCTTGAAAAAGGTACTGCACCCTCAATTTCACAGGGTAAATGTACCCAGCTGCATCTACGGGTAAATAATTGCAAGTAGCTCAATGTGATTAGAAAAGCATATTAAATAAATAAATTAATAAGCATCATAAACAACAGTAAACGCAATCTTAGCTGGAAATCTGCCTGTGAAAATGGACTCTGGCTGTTTTCCAAAGCATGGGATTAATATGCACTCAGCCTTTATATAACAGGGTCCCATACAATTAAAAAAAAGCTGGTTTAACTGCTACAGAGAAAATATATACCCTTTTTCATACAAGGCACTTATTCCTCTGTACATTTTGCCCATTTTAAGGTCATTGCTTTCTGTATCAGATGTTCTAGAACAGAGGTATACACTTGATCTCCTAAACTGAAATGGTTTTTGTTCCATAGTAGTCTGATAAATAAATATTAAACTAAATTACATAATCATAATAGCAATGAATAAGTAAACCATGGGCTGGAAAACTTGTACCATAACATGAGACAGGAGGAGAAAATAGTCTTGGTGGGGTGACTCTTGCTAGAAGCTCTCCATGATGTAGTGAACCTTGGTTAGTGTTAGGATGTAGTGTTTGGGGTTGGTGGACTCCATTGGCAGGCAGAGCCTTTGCAGTGGGGACATAACAGACTGTCGATGACCATCTGTGGGCCTGTGCAAATATCACACTCTCTTTCCTTCTATCAGCTCATCTCCTCCAAGGTGCCGAAGGCAGAGTATGTGCCCACCATCATCCGCAGGGATGACCCCTCCATCATCCCCATCCTCTATGTGAGTCTGCTCATGCCTCTTGGACCCCATGGTATAGAAACAGCCATGTGGTTGCTCTGCTTTCACAACATTGGAAGTCCTAATATTACCAGTGTGGGTGTGTGAAACCAGGTCGCTCTGGCTCAGCGCTGACAGCCACTGTGTTTTTCCTCCTTTTCTTCACAGGATCATGAGCATGCCACCTTTGATGACATAATAGGTGAGAATGAGACTAACTGCCTCGTACTCTTTCCTGGCGTTTGTAGGGGCCATGCCATATAGAAGGAGTTCTGCATCCAGTGCTGTTTTCTGTAGAGTGTATGCGCATAGAAGCAATCTCTTTCTCTCCCTGCAGAAGAGATCGAGAAGAAGCTCACAGCCTACAGGCGCGGCTGTAAGATCTGGAAGATGCTTATTTTCTGTCAGGTGAGAGGAAGCTGCACATGGAGAAGAGACGGAAGACAAAGGGCCTCTTCTTGAACATTTGTGCCTCTGTGTGTGCCTGGCTAACCCTGAAGGAGTGTTTCTGAATACAGATGTCCCCGCAAGAATACAAAAAACAAACAAGACAAACCCATGAAGCTAAAATCTATTTTAAATTGAGGTGGTTGTTGACGAAAGTGGACAACAAGGGGTTCAAGGCTGCAGTCATTGTTAACGCTGATAAGTCAACAGAAGTGTTTATCCACCAGATGGCTTAGCGCTGAGTTGTTGCAATCGCTGCTATGCATCATCAAAAGTAGAAAAGAAGGACAAATACATCAGGGGGGCATGACAGTAGTGCAGTTGTGTAAAAAGTAGTGCAGGACACAGAACAACAGCTCTGAGTGCAAAACTGAGACCACAAATGACAGACTGTCTGAGTCCCACAAGTTTCACACAGAAAGTTGTGGACGGCTGGCTGTGTGAGTACCTGGCTGTGGAAACAACAAAGCGAGGATGGGCGTCTCAAAGGGCAGTGCCAAACAGACTGGTTGAGCGCCACTTTCTAACCGCATATGGAAATAAAAAATGCAATCCTGACTGTACTGTCTGTAGCGACAGCAAAACGGCATCACCAGTGCGATACTTGTTGCAAACAGTGTACCTTATCTGTGCATCATATGTACAGCTTCAAAACAATTTAGTTTATTTAACACATTTTTATTACGTTTTTTCAGACATTGTCTTGTTATTTGTTTGCAACACTTTCATGAATAAAAGAGTATTGCGCCCTTTTCAGAAAACTTGATTTTTACTGAAAAATATTCAGCCTGCTGAAAAAAACTGAAGCAACATTGAAAGAGCTAAAATAGTTGGTTATTTCGTAGAAAATACAAGTGCTGGCACCACTGCAGGTTTTTAAGTAATGTGCAGTACAGTTAGAGAAGAGAGTGAGTGAAGTATGTGAAATGATTTCTAAACAAACATTATGTGGATATATGACCTGCAAGGGACAGTGGACAGAGCAGCAGTTCAACATCTGTTTATCTAAAGGCCTTGGTTTGAATCTTACCTCCTGCTGTAGGACCTTTAGCAAGGTACCTACCCTCCATTGTTGCAATAAACAATACCCAGATGTGTAAATGGGTAAATAATTGTGAGTAGCTTAGCATACAGCAGCTTAATAAGAAGCATAACATTATAAGTTACTTTAGAGAAAAAGGATCAGATACATGGATAAATATAAATGCAAATGTGTGTTTCCACATACCACAGGGAGGCCCTGGGCATCTGTATCTCCTGAAGAACAAGGTTGCCACTTTTGCCAAGGTAGAGAAGGAAGAAGACATGATCAAGTAAGTCCCTTTCCCTCAATGTGCATCATTAGCCGCCCGCTATCCACCAAGTCACAAGTGCACTGTGACTCCCTCACTGTACCTTAACTGCTGTCTGTACTGCTGCGTACAGTTTCTGGAAGAAACTCAGCCGGCTCATGAGCAAGCTGAACCCTGAGCCCAACCTCATCCACATCATGGGATGCTATGTTCTGGGGAACGCCAATGGAGAGAAGGTACTGGTGCATCACAGCACCAAGCTCAATAGCAAGAACCTAGAAAAACACTTTCCTTGTCTTACGTCACATTCTTCGCTGCTCCGTTCTGTTCCTCTCCAGCCCGGTGACTTTTAATATTTACTGCTCCATATGGCTCTCTTCTTTATTGCGGCAGCATACCTCACACCAGGCTTTTGTTACCTCTTCTCCGACGGCATCATAGGACAAGAGTATCCGCATCTAGCTGCTCCCCACTGTGGAGTAGCACTTTTGCCTGGGGTCAGGGAGGTGTGCCGAAGGCATCGTGCTGTGGACTTCATGCGGCTAAGGCTGTAGCCATGGAGATAAGAGGTGGCCCAGATTGATGGGTGGCAGTGCTGTGATTGATAGGTGCCCCGCCACCACCAGTGCCACAGACAATCAGCGCCTAGGGAGGCTGAGCTGGACTGACAGCTGGCGCAGGGTAGACACACAGTCACCGTACACCCACGCAGTTCTACGCTCACTCACACACACACACTTATATAATCCTGCACTCACAGACATCACATGCCAGACACACAGTCATTATCAACGCGCTCACAGGTATAACTGAAAGATAGCGCATACAGACATAATGGTGTACAGAAATATCGTCTGTATGCCACTCTGAGCAAGGCACTGCCAGAGACGCACCGCGCAGGAAAACAAAAAACAAATCAGGGAGCATCTTCTGTTTTACATTATTCCCTGTACGTAATTGCATCTGTTCCAAAAACGTTTGTCACTTGTATAATAATAGCTTTGTTGGTCCAGTGAGGAAACCTCGGAACAAAGCTGCTCTCCTCAACCCACTTTACAGCCCACCCCCCCCCCCCCCGACCCAAAACTCCCGTTTTTACACCTTTGGTAAATGCCGCACATTCTGGATGCCATTACCGTAACCCTGATGACCAGGTCTGCCCTCTTTATGTTGCAGCATGGAGCCCTTGGTTTTTGTCTTGGTGGCACTTGCCTGTATCTCAAGGGGGGTACTGCTGCCACCCTGCCCCACTTGTAAGTTGGAAGTAGCTGTGGCGAGGAGAGCTGACCCAACCAAAGCTTCTTTAATTGCCTGGGAGACCCCACAGAGATGGCTGGCGACAGGCAGAAATGAGAGGGGGCGGCTAAGAGTCTGAAGAGCTGAGGAAATAAATGCACTGTGACAGCACAGTCCAGTTTAGACCACTCTGAGCTCACGCTGACCCCAACCCCCACCCCCTACCAGCACTGTCCAGCAGAGGCCACATGTTGGTTCAGCTGAACAAGAGGTTGATGCTCAGATGCTGGATTGCTGTGTGTAAAGAGACTTGCAGTGGATAGAAGTGCATGTAGTATAAAGAAAACAGTCTGCATGACAACAACAGTAAGTTCTTCTACCAAAATACATGTACTTTTTGGCATTACAAAAATATATAAAACACATCCGATATACCATAAAATTAACAAAGCACTGGATATTAAGCTCTTTAATGGCACAATTGAATAGTCAGCCTTGCCCATAAATTTCAGCTAATACAGCAGTGGCTCAAATGCTCCAATCTGGATTAAAAGGCAGCTCAAAGAGCAGCAGATGGTGTAGCATCTGAAGCTCTTGCCTTCTAGCAGAAGGACCTTGGTTCAAATCACCATTCCTGTTGTAGTACCCTTGAGGAAGGTACTTATCCTGAATTATACAGTAAATATTACTCAGCTGTTCACTGGAAGTAGTTTAGCGCGCACACACATCACGGTAAGTCACCTTGGATGAAAGGTAGATTTGCATTTGTAAATATCATCAGTTTATATTGAGCAGAAGTCATTTTTATGTGTTAGTGTCAGTGGTAGAGGGAGGACTTCTTTCTGCTCGAGGAATTTTGTCTTCATCAACAGCTTTAAAGGCCATTGACTCAAACAGCTTATATTTGTCTTGTTTCACTACAGCTATTCCACAACCTGAAGAATCTGATGAAGCCTTACTCTATTGAATTCAAGTCTCCTTTGGAACTGTCAGCCCAGGGTGAGCAGAAACACCCCCACACACTCAGGCAAACACATGCACGTGCATATTTTTTATGCATAGAAGCACACAACAAACCAGAAAACTTACTGCTCTGCTAGTGGCACAATCTTCATCACTACTGTACATACACTAAATAAATATTTTAAGTTAGAACCTCACAAATACCCTGAAGAGAAACAAAGGATACATATTAAAATCACAGAAACTTCTATTGCTTTATTAAATTAAAGGCACTGGTAGTGGTGCAACGTACAAATAGCTGCTGCTCTCTGAGCTGTTGAGCCAGTAATCTCATATGTTCCACAGCATGAAGCGTGGTTATGTTCTACTTAGTTAAAATGCAAGCGATCTTTTGTGAAGAACTTGCCGGAACTTGTCTGCACACGCCTGAAATACGATTGACTTGTTTTAACGTGCATCGTACACTTAGGATACACAATTTCATTCACGCTTTGTAAAAAAAAAAAAAAAATGCCATGAAAATGACTCTGAGACACATCTAACAACCCAACAATGCGTTGCATGCTGTATAATGTCAAAACTTCGCTGGGGAATAACAATAAGTTTAGTTAATCAGCTACACAGCAGACAGTTAAAATGATTGTCGATACAATCCGGGCGGTACCCCTTACCACCGAGGCTCTTATTGATGTCCTTACAATGACGCTTAAATTTTAAAAGCGCATCGTCGCTCTTGAATGCTTCCTGTCTTTCTGCTCCGGCAACCAAAGGCTGTCTCTGTCTGCAGCTCTCTGCCAGCTCCGTTTCAGCCCTAAGTTTGATCACACGCCAACAATTCCCTGTAAAAGTGTGAAGAATCGAAACCATTTAATTGTTCAGAGACTGTCACAACTTGAGCTGGCCACAAGTACAGCTTAAATGACTAGTGTGTCATTTTAGTTGCACATCAGGAGGAGCTGCAAAAAAAACATGCATGACAATGCAACTAAATTGTTCTGTTTACTCACCTCAAGGGTTAGTTAAAAGTTATTTGGCTGCTTACTTTAGCTAAAGCAGCTCTTGGCGATTTTATTTTTGTTTAAACCTTTAAATATTTTTCCCGCAGTGCAATTCATGTTATGCACCTTGCTCGAGGGTGCTGCGGCAGAAAGTGAGATCTGAATCCAACGTCTATGGTATACTGGCTCGTGCCCAGGCCAAGGTTTCATTTCTTTCTCACCACATTTTCCCAATTCATAAATAAAATTGCACAAGACACTAATGCAACGAAAGAAAACCAGTAACCTTACTGGTTCACCAAAAGCACACAAAATGCAAAAACCAAACTAAAGAACACCTGACCTCAGTATGGCGCCTGCTGCTGGTGTGGCTGTGTGTAGTCCTTGGTGTGGAAAGCAGAGGCTCTCACTCTATTGCCTGCTGCTCCTAAAGTGATACTGATGTTTAAAAAAGACATTTAGGACATTCTTGATGACTGAAAAAAGTATATATTTTTTTACTATGCCACTATTTTTGTGGGGCATAGTAAGAGATGTTGAAATGATACTATATATGACCAGCATCCTGCTCCTCTTGTCTCTCCAGGTAAAGAGATGATTGAGATGTACTTCGACTTTCGCCTCTTCCGTCTATGGAAGGCCCGCCAACACTCCAAACTGCTAGATTACGATGACCTCTTGTGACCCCTAGCCTAATTTTTAAGGCCAGCACACTTGGCTGGATGTTGCATTTGCAAAGCCTCCAGTGACGGTTTTCGCCATGGAAACCGAGGCAGAGATGTGGAGGTGGAGTGCGTCGCCATGGCGGTATGTACTTCCCATCCTCCTTTTAAGGAAAGAAATAAAAAACAGTCCTCCAGTGACTTTGGAGGTGGTGGATGTCAATCTTTCTGTGGCGGGAGAAGGTATCGACAGAGCTGAAGAGAACTCAGCCAGGTCAAGAGGACAGCGTTGAGGAGAGACGGGCGAATACTGAGAAGCAGGAAGAACAAAGGAGATGTTGACCTCCTTATGGCCCAGTGACAGAAGAACCCAACAGTTGCTTGTCGTCAGCCTTCTGTATTGGGTTGACCAACAGACTTTATTTGTTTGTATGAACTTTTCCAAGGATGAACATGAATGAAAAAGAAATCACACCACCTCTACGTACCACATAACAACTGTATATCTATACTTATAAAAATATTCCGTATTTAGATACTAAGAGTTGTATTTTAATCCCACTGTATTGGTGTCAGTTTATGAACTACTTTGAATATCTCAGGTTTTTGTGATTGTCGGCTGTCCCCTTTCTTGGTTGTGCACAGTGTTGTTTGGCCCAGTGTCAGTTTGAGGCTTGAGGAACTGCTAAAGAAATACTCAGAAGTCTATCAAGAATTTCAGTAGTTACTCAAGAGAATTTAAAAGTCATTCTGAATCAGTCAAGCGTCTCTTGGCGTTGGGATGGATGGGTCAAAAATGCGTCTGTTTAGGGGCCGTTGTGTGTGTGTTTTTATACCTTTTCATTGATTAGAATTTGATTAGAGTTTGAATAGGACTGAAGCATGTGTAGCATTGCCATGCTGGAGCCCACCTACTTTAGTGAGCATATGCAAGCTTTTTATTAGAGTGTCAGCTCCCATCCAGCAGTAGAAGAAACCTGCACTGGCGACTAGAAAAAGATGTGTTTTTGTAATGGGACAACTGAACAGGCAGCTCTGCCCACATGCTTCAGCTAATAAAGCAGAGGCTCAAATGCTCCCAGGCTTAAGGAAGCAGAGCTGTTTTTTTTCCTGGCTGCCTTGTAGTGCTGTGCTTGTAGGTTTCAGATGAGGAGAGACTTACAGGGTCAAATATGTCAGTTCTGCAGCTGTTTTCTTTCACCATACAAAAATGACTGGCTACTGGATCGCATCTTTTAAGCAGAGGGCGGAGTAGCACAAACTGGGATAAATACAAGAACTCACTCTCTATAGATCCTTATAAATTGTAAATGTGCTCAGTTAACACCTTTGTTGTATAATTAGAGCAACACTATACCATAATTCCATTTATACAACTGGGCAGGGATCCAGTTCTTCAGCCATTGTGCTACTTCTACTTGGTGCCCTTTCTTTATTGGCTTGTCAGGTGTGTTTTATATTATCCAAATAATTTTTGTAAGTCATTTTTCATTAGATATTTTAAGAGGACATGTGTTGCCCCTTTGATTGGTTGACTGTTTCACAGTTGAGCTTTTTATAAGAGCTGTACCAGGTTATAGCCCATGGATTAAAATTCGGATTGAAATATTTAACAATTAAACTATAAATGCTTTCCTATTGAGTTTATGTTATAGGGAAAGCCAGTTATTTCTAAATTTGTATTTGGTAAATATTATGTCCTTCGGAGGGTAACTCCTAGAAAATTACTATCTGATAATGTCAATATAAGATAACGGACAAAGTGAATATTGGGCCTTTACAAGATTTACAAGCTATCCGTGGAGAGAAATGTTGCGTGTTTTACTTTCTGTTCAGAGACGATAGGTGGATGGATGATTTGCTTGGTACAGCAGCTGAAGAATGACCTGTCCCTTATCTTGTGGGCAAGAAGACATGCCTGTCTCAACTGCTCCAGTTCTCTAACTGCTATACCTCTTCAGCTCCAGCTATTGTTCAAATGCCAAGTCCATAAAGACAAATGAGGCTAAACTTTTGACTTTTCAGAACACCAGTGCTGGAGCAGACACAGATAGTGTGAAAAACGCATGCCAAGTGTTTGGCTGAGGAATTGTGAAAGAATCTTACTTGCCCTTTCTCCAGTTGGTAGGCAGAAGATGTGAGGGGAACGATAGATTCTTCAGGCTGTACCGTAGCTTCATCCTCTCCATATCCAAAGCAGACAGAGTTAACAAGAAGTGGCTGCGTTATAGCCAACAACTGCATCTCTCTCTCATCTTTTTAAAAAATTTTAAATTTGATAATAGCAGATTCAATGTGATTATATTCCGTAAAATCTATACTGACAAACAAAGACAGAGTTCTGCCATTAAGCCCCATGTAGCCCCAGGTACTTCTAAAATTGTTTCTGTGCACCTGAATATACAGACTAATGTCTGGCTGGCAATATCCAGGGTAGTGATGAATGGTCTTCAGCTATAATACTTGCTAGCCGAACACCGTCAGGTCCTCGACACAGCTTTCGTGTTCGGTCAAGACTGAGGGCACACGAAACACTTCCATCGTCTGCCAACAGAAAAAGGTTCTGGGGCTTCGGCACATATTTTTAACACTGGCCAGCATCATAAGGATATTCTTTTTTCAGCAGGCCAGCCAGGGATTTAGAAGTGCACCAAGGTCCATCGGCAGGACTGCCATCGCCCCTCTGGACAGGCGCACCAGCGTGGCAAAAAGCCCTTCTGTCCCTCTGCCGAGATCCCATCCAGTCATGAATAAATGATTTGACGAACTGGACGGATCAGGAAGAGACTCGGTAATCAGTGAGCCATCTGCGGCGCTTTGTAGAGGTGCGAACAAGGTCTGCTGGCTTGGGCAGAAATCGGCCTGAGGGCACTGAGTCAGTCGGTCAGGAGATCCGTAAAAGTGATTCAAGTGAGAAGGGAGCTCTATAGCAATAAGTCTCATCTTGCACAGAATAGCACCATGTTTGTAAGGTGTGTATAAGAAGGTCGTGTCTGTGTGTGAGGGACGGGGTGGCTCTGAGAGCGAGGGCCCTGTGAAAAGGGCATGCGGCAGCTAAGCCATTGAAAAGCTCTTCTATCTCAGTATATTTTTTCAGCTGCTCCGCTGTCTATTTCCACATTTGAACGCCAGGCAGATGTGTGGATTTGGAACCCACCTGTGTCTGTGTGCATTTGGATTACTCAGCTGTACAAGTTTATAATGTTTAATATAGTGTTTCAGTGTTTCTTCGGTAGCAATACACAATGTGTATGTTAGTATTTATTTGTACTTTTAAAACAGCACACGTTCCCTTTATTTCCTCCTAATGCATTTCATGTGCCTGGTCTTTTTCTCAGATCAGGAATTCAACACTAGTGACTTTGCATTGGATTGCAGGGGAGCAATGTGGGGACAGACAAGTGACGACACGGTCACGCATTATGTGTTGGTTGGTGTCTGTGGTTAGGATCACGCAGTAAATCCGTACAGGTTTTTATTGTCTTTAACTGCTGCTTCTGATTGTTCTGAATTGCTGCTTGTTACAGGTAATTAATAAGCGATTTAAAATCACCGCCCTTCAGGAAAACTCATTTTTCACTTGGAAGGAAAATAACAGGTACAAAAAATATTTGCCAGATTTTATCTTGTAAACGAGCTCTTAAAAGCATCCCATTTTTAAGACCTTTGAAAATATGTATTTTATATACTCTGAGTAGAAGAATCACTAGAATGGCAATATATAGAAAGTTACCAAAGTCTGAAAAGGACACCAAAAAAAAAAAAAAAATTAAAAAGACTGAATACTCAGACTGGCCTCAGAACATGGGCATGAACTCATAGGAACGGAGCCTTGTAAAAGGCTGATGACCGGCAGCAGAGAGCCCAGACCAGTGGCTTGCGGAGAGCGGTGGAGGAGGGGTCCCCAGGGACTGTCATACAGCACGCATAAAGGAGCCACACAGCTATCGACCCTGGAACCCTGGAAGGAGGAAGTAAAAAAGATTGCTCTTTTGTCCAAGACTGTTTCCGCAAACAATTGGTGCCCTGAGGACCGCAATGATAAATAAATAAAATGTGATTACAGCATGTATGCAGAGCCCCAAGAAAGAAGCTTCCATGGGTGGTCACTCATTTTCAAAGAGTCAAAATCCCTCACAACTTAGCTTTATATTCAGCGACTGTTCCCCCAGTGTTTCTGAGTAACGTTCACCTGAAGGCCTTTTTTCTTGCACTCTTCAGCAGTCGTGTGATGCTTCATCTGGAGGGAAGAGTTGGTTTTCACTGTCAAGGGAGGGAAATGACTGACTAAGACTGTGATTGGGCTTGGCATGCTGGGAAGGCACCGCGGATGGGACTCACATCTGTGCAGTTTGTTTATCAGTCATGGGGGTGATGGAAGGTGGGCCATCATTTTGAACAATCTGTCTTATTTGCCACCAGTGTCTGGGTAATTGAACGTTTAACTAGGTTTTTTGTAGCGAGTAGATTGCCTTCAGTAGTATTCTGTGAGGGCTACAAAAATGAATACCCAGTTTAGATTTCTTAATTATTTAGCAGGAATGGTTCTTTAAATGAAGGCAAAAGGTTTTACTCTGAGAAATTTTATTGTATTAATAACATATGACTGAGTAATATCAATATATGAATTTACTAGTGATAAAATATGGATAGTAAATGTTGATAAGTACGTAGCATTTAAAGAGAGATTATGTTTGAGTGAAGCTTACTGTTATTGTACTAATAGGATCTTCAGTACTGTATGTAACACTATGATACTGGTACAATACTAACCAGCATTAAAATGATTTTAATAGTTTTTTCAGTAAAATGTATTCAGTTTCAAATCCATAATTTGCCAGTGTTTTTAAGGGTGGTTCACTATTAAATTCCATATTCAGTATTCATACATGCACTATGTATCCTTGACAACATGTCCACAGTTTAAGCTCAGTTCCCTGTTTGAACGATGTTACAATGGTATCATTCTTGACCACACGACACGGAAAAGCGTCGTATAAAAGTGAACATTGTGATGACGATAACGAACAACCGTAACATATCAATATTTATCCACCAAATACAAAGACTAAACATTACCAGTTGAAATGTTTGTTCTTCACTACTGTTTTCCTATCATGATGCTAGTCTTCGTGGTAGGACAAAAAAGATGATGCTACACCTGAATATAAATATTCACTTTTTAACGCAGAAGGCAGAACAGAATACATTAACTTTTGAAACGAGGCTTCTGGGTTATTGGCATCAGTTCAGTGTTCCCACAGTATGGTGGACAGCATGGTATGTCACTTTCGAGCTTTTTTGTTTACTCCTTTTACTAGGTACGTGAACCTGGTCTCAGGGACACACGGGGTTACTGCTTACTCAAGACACCAGGGGGTCCTGGGGAAGCTTCAGACAACACCAGTGATTAAACAAGCTATCAACAGGACCCACATCAGCTTCTCGCTCCATCTGCCACCTGCTATTTCAGTTAAAACCCAATTGATTCTCACCTTGGTAGCCTTTCGCTAGCCAGAAGGTACATGTTTTTTGACAGTAGTAGATACTTAAACAGCAAACATTTAATATGTCTGTATACACACACACACACACACACACACACAAATACATATATATATAAAATATTCCGTCTTCCTCACCAAGTCCCATTGCTGATAGGAGCACTTCAGGTGTGACCCCTAAGCTCCGTCACACCCCAGGTATGACAATATTGGTCTCAGTTCAGAAGAGCACAATCCTAAGAACAACAAAAATACTGCTTCTGGTAAGAGGCCCAAGTTGGAGGAAAGGGTTGTAAAAAGCTTTTTAGAATTGACATGATGACAATTTGATCTCAATTCCAGCTGTGCCTCACCACTCCTGGCCTGTGGGTTTGGACATGGGTTTGAATCCAGCTCTGTCTGAGCACAGTTTAAATGTTCACCCTGTGTCCATGTGGGTTTCCTGCCACAATCCAAAGATCAGATGGTTCACAGAGACACAAAAAACTTTCAATAGGCAAGTTAATTTATCATTTGTGTCCATAGGTCTCCACTTAGGGTTTGGGAATCACCACTGCTGACAGTAAGTTTGATCAAGCAGAAAAACTTGCAAAAATGTCCACTAAATTCAAGCACAAGTTATCTTTTGTCAGTTGGATGTATTTAAAGGACATGATGTCCTTAATTTACAGCAATTTTATTCTTGTACTGTTTGCGATATTTCTGGGTCTGTATTCACAATGTATGCATTAATTATTCATCACAATAAGAAAAGGGGGTATTTGCATGGAAAAGGGTGGATTATCTGTTTTTTGTGGACTCGGAGAGAAGGCCTGCATTATCTCCATAAACAAGAGGAGATGACGAAGTAGAGATATCAATTTAATAAATGTTTAAACATTTTTTCTTGGATTGAGAATGAGGTTTTCAAGAAATTAATCTTCAAAAGGACTTTGTACAAAAGTGCTATTATACAACAGAGACAATATAAAGTCTTTTGACATGACAGTGAGGCCCATTTGAAGTGAAATTAAATACAAGGATACAACTGTACGGACAAGAATAGAAGGGGAGTATATTTTAAAACGCACTGCGTAATAACTGCGGCACTTCAAAGATGCTGCTTTGATCTAGGTGAGGATGACAAACATGGGCCGGATCTGTGTGTCAACGTGCTTTCTTTCCGCCTCATGCCCCCGACTCACATGCGTACATCTTATTGTTGGTTGGCCCTTAAGGCCCCCCCCCAAGCTCTGTAACAAGCGTGAGGCACCTTAAAAACACATACTGCAAGAAGCCTGGCACATTATTTTCACTGATGTCTTCTGGCACTTCTCTAAATCCAAGCAGCGTTGAGTAAAAAGCATGCAAAGGTTTTGCCTTAGGACATAAACTATGTCGTGCAAAACAAAGTCCCTGGTCCCTGGGAGAGGGACAGTAAGGGACTAGGGGCTACTTCACATGACTCAGTAATCTGGGGTGTTCCCTCCCAGCACAGAAACCCCCATGATGGAATTTGTGTGATGCATTCAGAGGGTTTGTGCTTCTAATTGGTTTTCCAAGCATTCCAAAGGCATAATTAGAGGATTTGTGAGCGACTGCTTGTTAGAAATGATGACTCATATAGCTTTATGAGCTGGTGAAAAATAGGCAGGAAGGCCGCCTAAAACTGGCACAGATGTAACAGTGTGTGAAGGGCTTTGGATGGTTCTGCATTCACCTGCAGATCAGCATCCCAGAGGGACACAGTGAAAATTGCGTGGGGACCCCTGTGTTTGCGAGAGCGAGTTAGGGCTCTCCAAACCGTGCAAATGCGAGCGTATAGTGATACTGGGGCTGCAATCAGTTCCTTCCACCCAACAAGAGGCAACAAGCCTGGGCGAAGTAGACTCCATACCCTCCATGCCTGCTACCACTGCTGGAGGGACAGGCTCCAGGGGGTTGGGATGCAAAGCTGCCGTACTTGCGCCTGAGAGGATATGATGATGACGTGTATTTCAGAACACTGCAAAGCCGTCTGTTTAAGTTTACATGCGGACAGCATCTGCCGTTCAGCACTGAGCTCTCACTTTTGCTGCAAGTTGCATTAAAGTACCCCGCATGCCTGTAGATTCGGCTTTTTCCCCATACCGTTCACATTACTGTGACAGAAACATTACTCTGAACGGGGACTGCTTTCAGAAGCCACTGGTTTTGTTCAGACTCACTGCTAACACCATGCAGAATGGTGTAAAGGTACAAGTAAGGCCACCACAATAACACAATACTGTTAACTAGACTCTATTGGTTCTAATATAACCTCGATAATTAAATCTGCTGGAAGAAAGAACTTTAAAGTCCCACTTTGCATAGCAAAAAGTGCTTGGTAAAAATGACCCTATGCGTGTTAAGCTTAAGACGGTGTCACTCTTACAGTTTGGTCCATCAGTAATGTGCTAACAGAGTGGCTCTTATTAATAAACTACCATCATAATAGTGGAGAGATTAATGTATAACTGATTTTTTAATTTAAACTTTCTGAAATGCCTACCATATGAGTAGCGTGGTTTATTTCATTACTTCCTTTATTGTCAATAATAAGAAAGCAATATAAGATGCTGCATTTCTGAGGCATGCTGACTGTGATTTTGAAATCTGGGGAGAATAAAATTACATTAGAAATGTTGTTTTTCTCTGGCTGTGGAATGGGAGTTGTTGACCTGATATTTCTGACAGAGATACTATAGTAATAAAGAAGCATGAATTGCCACTTGTGGTTAAAACAAAATCCAGTTCTAGATATAATTGCAGAATAGATTAGTTTTTTGACCATAATCAAAACTGTGTGAGTTTTGAGATTAATATAAGGCATATATGTAAATAAATGAAGGGAAGTAAAAAGATGACAGCCTCTATCTGCGAAATAAATCACACCTGGTTATGATGGGCTTTGCCACCAGAGCCCAAACACATTTTCTAATTGTTTGCTGTTCACGGAGGGAAATAAAACTCAGCGTTCTTTTGTAGCAATTAAGCTAAATCTACAAAAGAGAAATATGTCAAAATTCATGCCAAACACTGACTGTTATATGAAAATTACATTTACGCAAGTAATTCATTCTGTAGCGGTTAAGAACCCCCACTTTCAGCAAGAAGGTTGGTGGTTTAACATGATAATTAATTTGAAGCACTCCAGTAAAACTTGGCTGTATAATATGGGCAACACCAGAAATTGGAGTGTCACAACTGACAGCAGCACCACTTTCATAGATCCCATCATTGCAGGACTCAAATGGGGTCACCATCTTGGCTGCTATCATTTCTCTCATGACTGAGAAACCAAGGATGAGAAATGTACGGCCATGCCTCGTGGAAACGCTCTGCCCAAACACTCACGCAGTTCTTCCCACACCTCCCTCTTGGCTCACACAAAGTTAGTGCATCACTTCTCCCATCAGATGCCCAGACTTTCACATGACCCCACAGGGCTGCAGGAACTCGTCACTCCAGATCACCTGACCATGCCTCACCGCGTGTGGTGCTCTCTGCATCGACACCCCTCTGCAGTCCTGTAGCCAAAAAACTGCTGACTACTTTGCCCATCACTATGGACACAACCCTACTGGGTACTTATTATATTCGCTGTTTTGCTGTTCCTTTATTGACAGCAATCATTGTAGGAATATTCAGAAGCATAATGTTTAAAGTCGCTGTCTTTTAACAAAAAGACCTGGGCTCTCTACTCTTTTTTTGAAGGTACTGATCCTGAATTGCTGCTGCAAAAATGACCCATGTACAAGTAGGTAAATCACTGAGTAGCCTAGTGTACAGATCTCATTTGGTAAGATTCCTGGGTTAAAGGTGTCAGCTAAATGAATATATAAACCTAATTTTGGCCAGTTTGTTCCACACGTGTAGAACATCTGATTTGATGTTTGTTTCGGCTATTGTGCGCATGCAAACACTGTGCGGTATGTAATGTAAACCAAAGATTATTAATTGTTTCCAGTCTAATACCTTAAATTGCATAAACTGCATCATCACTAATTTTCTGCTAGTCACTTTAGGTAACGTCTGAGAAATAAATAATACATTTATCCATTTAAATTTGAAAGCTCTTGAGCAAATCTGGGAGGATCTGTCACCCAGGAATAATGTGTCTTATTATTTACTAAGATTAATCTCTTCCCCCACTGCTTTTGTTCTGGCCTCTACAGAGAGAGCTTCACAAAAAGGCTATAACACAGGGGAGAAGAATTACAGATGAGCCTACACTACATTATTCCTTTCATACATCTCTCTCTCTCTAATGCTAATCCTCCCTTTAGTAAGCAGCACTACAGCTCACAGTGCCGACACACTTACCGAGAGCACGACCCCGACCGAGCTGCCTGTGACCTCCTGCACTCCATATATCTGGTATTTGGCACCACACATTTGCTCAATAACTTGATTTCTGTGCACTTCATTAACTGTGATTCAGCCCCGCTGTCCTTCCACGTTGATGCTGTCGGGGTCAAGGTTGGGTTGTGGATGTGGCCTACAAACGAACCAACGGAGTAGAACCTGGAGCCTCTGGAGTCCAGCTCAAGCCCAGTGCCGTGTTTCACAGTCTGCACAGCACAGAAAAACATTGTTCCTTATCCCAGGTTTGTTTAGAATACAATTCACTGATTCACTGATTCACTGATGCTAAAATAAAAGCTGCTGTCATCTTTAATCAGTGATGATATATCGACAGATATATTCTTAAATTCCTCAAAGCTCTACCTGCCCTGTTACAATTTAATGTTCATATTACTGCAACAGTGTACAAAGCACTGTATCCTAAGCCAGTTATTTACCCATTTATACAGCTGGGTAATTTCTACTAGAGCCATTCAGGGTGAATCACCTGATTAAGGGTCTTACGGCAAGAGTAGGTATTCCAGCATCGGTCCTTTGACTGCAGGATGACAGTTGTAACCACTCTGCTCCATGCTGCTTGTTCAAATTAAACAGATACTTCTAATTTCTCAGCGTTTCATGCATGTCAGATGATACCTGCATGTTGTACGTGGGGTGCACACAGAATCCCCTCAAAGCAGGTACTCCGCAGGCCTTCAACTCGAGATGCACACCAGTGTCATGCTGAATTCCTGTCGTGTTGCTGTGAAGTGTCAGATGTATTTACTTGTTGTTCATAGACGCCCCCACGAGTCCCTGACCCATTCCTCGCATTTTTCAGAGAAAGAAGATGCCAAGTGCCAATAAGTAGAAAAAAATCTTTTGTCTTAATGCCTTATGCTGTTATTTCTTCCTGTATAAACTCAAGCAAGAGGACCAAGATGTTCTTTGCCATTGTGGTTTGATCGGGACTTGACTGCCTCCAACATTCAAGGTTGGAGTTTTAAAGTGTCAGTGAAAAAGATCCTTAATAGATAGTTACAATACATTAAGGAACTAACTCTAAAACAAAGACTATTAACATATTAAAATTAAAAAGAAAATTAAAGGGCTAAGGTTTTTTTGTCTATCCACATGCATTCACACACACACACACACACACACACACACACACACACACACACACACACACACACACACACACACACTTCACCTATTTGCCAGTATAAGCTTTCATCTAGTATTATTCATATTATACATTTCCTGCATTTCTACTCAATTCTCTAGGTGAAAAAAATAAGGTTCTCTTCCTTAGACCTCAACCCTTCTTTAGATCACAGATCAATCCCTTAACCACCAGGCTAGCTGCTGGCTGTTTTAATGCACAGCTACTTTTTCTTGTACATCCTAGCTTGTTCTGATTATCTAATGGTGGCTGCACACTGACAAAGGAACTGATAAAATTAGATTTTGTAAGGCTTTAAACAGGACATATGAACGAAGGAAAGAACTGCAGTAAAGAGCTGGCAGAACGGCTGTTCTCCTCAAGTCAGCTGGCTGTCAGCAACCTTCACTTTTTATATGCCTGTATGGTCCCACAACAGTGCCAAAAAATAAATAATAAATAAATAAATAAACAGTATTTGATCTGTGAATTGTTATTCGGAAATACCAATAAATTATGTAAATAACTACAAATTGAAGGTTTAAGGAAGAGAGATCGGAGCAAAAAAAAAAATCTATGTAAACAAAACATGATTCTCCTGCTTCCACAAACAACAGAGCTGTATGGCTGGCAGGGCAAAGGAGTCCAGTTGTGCTGAGAAAACAGCTCATGGACATTTTATATAACTAACCCTGCTCATCATTTTGGAGCTTTTAGTCAAGCTACAGAAGAGGTTCAACAGGTTTCAAAATGGAAAATATAGCTCTTCCCCTTCAGTTTTGTCCTACGGATTTCCTCCTACCTTGACGGTGTATCCATACCTGATAACACCTGTTACACAAATAAACATGCAGAGATTTGAAGAAAATCTGTTTCTGCCATCACTTTACTATTCCTAACTCTAATAATCTTAACTGTTACATTTCCCAGAAGAATACAGCACATAGGTAACTTACAGAGACATGTCTGCTAAAGATACTGAATTCACTGAATACATAGAGGGTCCACAGTCCCCTATAACTTCCCACAAGGGTTTGACACCTATTTACCACATACAACAGCAGTATGTGACCTGTTAAAGAAATGTACCCTGGGTGCTGAATACTTTGGGTACCTCTGTGCTGGACACACAGCACAGATGCACTGTGTAAGATGGGACAGAGCAGATTGTATTTTTTTGGTTAAGGTCCTTTAACATGCATACAAACATTCTCCACATGTGATCTTATATACTGTGGTCGTCTGCTGGGGGGGGGGGGCATCACTTCTGGTGAGAGGTACAAACTCAACAAAGTCTTCAGGAAAGTAGGTTCTCTCTGGGTCAGAGCCCTGATTTGGTGGAGGCTGTGGCAGAGGCCAACATGTGGAGGGAGCTACAGTCCATCATGGACAATAGTTTATATCTCCTAAATGAAGTGATCACCATGAGTTCTTTTAGCCACCAGGTTATTCATCTTCTGTGCATGTAGAAGTGCTGCTGTCCTAACCAGCAGCCCCCTGCTTCTATAAGTCCACACAAAGACTTGCTCAGGGTTAACTCTTGACTGTACTTATTTTTTATACACTATATTGGTTATTTATTTATTGTTCTTATCTGTCTTGGCTTATGTGTCATGATTAAGCTGCTGTACATGTGAATTTCCCTGCAGATTTAATAAAAGCTCTATCTTACCCTATCCTGTCCAATCCTATCCTTCACACGTCAGTTACTAATTTTCCGAGAAAATTCCGAGAAATTCTGTTCTCAAAGTTCCAGTATTGTCTTGTTCCTTCACAAGCACCTCCATTTTTTTCTGTCACATACCCAAGTTCTGACGTTGCAGCTGAAAAGACCTATGAGTTTTACACCTTGATGACAGACATGTGAGAGCGCTAATCCAATCCAAATTCTGAAAACTCGGTCAGCCCTGTCGGCTGTCAGTCACCAGCTGGTTTGCCATGGTGGGGGTGGAGAATATTCTAGATTTGTACTGATAATGAATGGTTCAGGAACAAAAGGCGCAACAAGCGATCTAGATGTTTAAACGCCGTAGCAAATTAAAAAAAGAAAAGCGTTAATGAGCATCAAAGCCTTGTGTCTCCACTGCTTTGAAACAATGAAAATCTATCTGTACTTCATAAGCTCTCTGGATGCCTCTGTGCCACGAAAATAAAATAAAGCACAGTGGTGCTTGAAAGTTTGTGAACCCCTCAGAACTTTCTATACTGTATATTCCTCCGCGTCATTGCACCTTACCTGACCTTCCCACAAAACCTACACATAAATGTCAAACCAAGACCTTGTTTAAACAGAGAACATGGGTGTACAACAACTGCAAACAGTGATATTTTAGTGTTTTTTGTGCAATATTTAAATAGTGCAGCAATTGTATGAGCAGTCACACATAAATAAGTTATAAAAACTATTATTAATTTTTATTCATTACAACAGTCCGGCGGACCTTTGCTCTGTCTGCACTGCAAGACTAATGCTGCACAGCGCATGTGCGGTAAAAAGACAGCAGTAATAGCTGCTTTCTGTGTTTAAACCATATTCACCACTGATAACAACAGACAGCTCCACTTATATGACCTGCTGCACAGTGAGTTTTCTGAAATGAATATACGTGTAAATGTTTGAATCGTGTAGGGTGACTACACCAGTAAAGGTCCATTCTGAGGACAACAATTGAGTATTCTGAAGCTTCCAAAGGTAGCAATTGTCAAAGGCAAGGAAAACATGATGGGTACAGTAATCCAGCCTGTGCTGCCTGCTGCAGACTATCTTCAATCGATTGGGTTGCACAGAACATGACTTCTGAACTACCGACTTGCTGAAACGGGGTGACTTTTATGCTCCATTTGTGAGAATGTGTGAACGCAAAAATTTTCCACCCCGTAAGCATTTTGTACGTGTAAAACAAAGGTCATCTCTCTAGCCAATATCTTTTGTCCACTTTTATTTTACCCCCTAACCTTCTGACCTCAGCTCCAAGTAGAAAAGGAAATCAAAAGTTTGGCTTGGCCCACTTCTCACTACACTTAATGTATAAAATGTTCACTATAGCATTTGAATAAAATTATTTTAAAATTAAATTTATTCTGTTTATTCTCAGAGGAAGGAAAATATCACTTGGCCCTGGACCTCTGGGAATTTCGTCCGTTTTCATCAGCATCATACTGATGAGCCATTAACACCTGTCTAGTGCAGTTAAGACCTATACCACACAGACGCTACAGTGTGCTTTAAAGGTTATATTTATTTTTTTATATTTTATTTTATGTTTTATTTATTATATGCTGTACTGTGAAGTCCATGATATGTGGAACTTAGGGTTATGGTGTAGAGTGACTTTCAACTCAGTATGTAATGCCTGAAGTAACATTTCTCCTTATAACTGCCCCCTTTGCCCCTCGATCGCTCATTCTCTCTCTTTGTAAAGATTTTAAAAATCTTACTGCTCAGCAAAAACTGGAGTGGGAACACTACGGGTGTGAGTTGATTTCTATTCTTACTACAGAGATAAATACTTAGAAACTTAGAAACATCATTAATCACAGTGTTTATTTTGTGCAAGGCACTGACTTTCTCTCTGAAGCTGTTTGCTTTCAGAGAATAAGCGGATGATCTGTCAGTAACATCACTGATACTGCTTCTCTGAAGCTATTTATCATAGGAAAAGACAGGATCACCAGTGCCACACGTCACATTTGAAAATAGATTTTTCTGTGGAGCCACTCATTTGACTGATGTGTTTCTGCACATCACTGGGGCGAATCTCAGTAAGACAGAGGTAAAGTGTCTCTGGCATTCCCGCCACCGCCTGGCTTTTGTTCCAGCCGAGCTTCCTCCAAAAATTACACCGCTAATTTATCTAATCAACTTGTCTCGACGGCTCTTTATCAACAGCGGCGGGAAGCGAGGGGGAGAAGGTGCGAAAGCCCCCGTTTGAGTGGCAGCTCAAGGGGAGAGGGAGGAAGGTGCGCTCCTGTTCACGAGGTCATTGCAAAGATTACTTGGTATCTTCACAGTTCATTTCACGAACAGCAGATAAGGCACTTCTTACTCATGACAGTCATTGTCCGGTTAAGACTATACGGGGTTTAGGATGGTGCACTTTTAAGACTGTGCCATTTTTGGACCATGCTCTTCACAACTTCATCATTAAAGCTCGTCTTTCACTGGGACTCTGCGGTCTAGTAACAATTTTTGTGTTTGCACAGGTGATGCAGGTCGCATATGAGCATTGCTCACACAGAATGCTTTATCAGAGACACAAAGCAAATAGGTCAGCGCACACAAGGAAATGCAAAAATAGGGGTTTTTTTTCCTGCAACAACCGCATCAGCAGCAGCTGGAGTTCTGCAGCACGACGATTCACGTCCACTGAGGCACTGTGGCTGCACCTACAGCCAGTAGGTCAGGAGGGGGGGCATAGTCACGCTTCTGTATGCCACAATTATTTTTAAAAAATAGGCTTTTTAAAACATGTTTTGCAACTTATTTTTCTGTGCTGTGTTATTTCAACAAATCTATTTTAAAATAACTATATATTACCATTTCCTAATTGTTTAACTAAAAAAAGTAACGGTCATAAGATGGGGCATATCGCCTGATCATTCTGCTCTTGGACAAGTATGGTTACAGTGAGGTTTATTGATGCACTTCAAGTTTTCGTAGAATAAGTTGTTTTGGAAAAAAAACTGGCTGCTGTATGTATGGGCAACTATAATAAATGTTTCTGGTTTTGTTTAAAGTGGATTTCACTCAGGTAACCTCAGTAGGGCATCCTGGGCTTTGCCTTTGGAGAACAATAGGGTTTGGGAGCTGGTGTATCTCGGCCATGACAGCATGTGGGTGGAGCTCAACCACACTCCTGCAAATGATGCCAGCGCAATGGGCTGTGACACAACACCTGCGCTGGCATTCTCCATTGCAAGAAGACATTGACTGGGGCTGAGAGTCTGGCACAGGTTTGGGGTCCTGCTTTGTGCCCCCCCCCCCCCCAATTGTGCTCGTCAGCTGTTGTGTTTATTGCGGTCTTGCAGTCGCACCCACAGCCCTCCTGCCAGGTGGGCCTGTCCATCTCTATCAAGTCACTAAGGACTTGAGACTCTTCAGGACGAAGCTCTATTTGCTGTGTAATCCAAAAACCAGATGCTTCTGTGATGGATTTACCATTAAATCTATGGGGGATTATTTATTCATTTACTGCAAAGTCAGTATTTCTGACAGAGCCTTAAAATTTTGCTCTCATATTGCAGGAAGTGCACTTGTTGCCCAGATGTACAGTACCAGTGAAAAGTTTGAGTGTATTTACTTACCTACCTACTTATCTTACAGGTTAAACATGAAGTTGCCATGTCTTCCCAGCTCTACTGCACCACTTTCCAGAGTCATAGTTAACTTGTGGGTTGATTTTCTTTCGCACTTCTATCCAGTTCATCCCATGCAGGAACTTGTCCATATTGTCAAGATGCACTCAGACTTCTGGCTGATACTATATATGTCATTAGTCAATATCCTGACTGATAAATCTTATTGCACAGATTGTTTACAGATGCTGTGAACCTTCCAATGTTCTTTCAGTGTGGCTTTTTAAAATAAACCTCAGCCACAGAAACCCACTGATTTGTCTGCCATCACACCAGGAAACCTGTCGGTCAGTGACGTCTGCCAGTGCACAAACAAGGGCTTATAATTCCTCCTGGCAGGTCTCACCCACCCACAGGAGCCCACATCTTTGGGTGGGTGGGGGGGTGTTCAGCATTGAGGTGTCAGGCAGCAGGAACAACATTGTCAATAAAAATCACTCTCTCCTGTGCAATGTGGAGGCTTAAGAGCCTGTCTGAGATGAAAGTATATAGGTTTCATCATGCCACATGGAAATCATTTAAAGGTCTAAACAATTTGCCTCATCACACTCCTTTTATTCTATGTTGAGGAAATAGTGGAAAATGTCCATCTATGTTGCATGTAACATGCAGAAAACAGTGTCCACCTGGATGCCACAAAGCATCATGATGTCAAGCATGATGTTACAGTTCGGAATAATGTACTACTATAAGGATATAGGAGCTTGCATGTTCTTCCTGTGGTCGTGTTGATTTTCTCCAGGAGCTGCGGTTTCTTCCACAGTCCACAGACATTATGTTTCTGGTGAAAAAATGACTGCAACTTGCCCCTATTGCGTGTCTTTTTCAGCGAATGAATGTGTGTCCACGCACTGCGAGAAATAAGCATCCCAGTTAGGGTGCAACCTGGCTCATGTCCTGTCCTTCCAGGACAGCCTCTGGGCCACTATACAAGCAACTATTGATAATGAGATGGTTAGATGGATTGATATAACTACTGTACTACAGTAAATAATGAGAAAAAGTTCCAAATAATTTTATAAATATCCACAAATTGCTGTATTGTTGTGGTCCTTTTCATCTGTACAATATGTCTGCCATACATAGAAAGTGGACAAGGTTCCACTGCTGTTCCTATCAGCATTTAGCCACCTTACATGAGAAAACATGAAAGCATCAGGGAGTGGAAAGCCAAGGTAGCAAGCCAGCATGGTACAATTGTAGTAAACTAAGGTGGAAAGGGTTTCCCTCGCAACTGTCTTTCTGCTGTTTGAAACAGATCTTACGCTAATGTACTGGAGCGACAGAGTTTGAATCTTCTGTAGAACTTTTAATTTTTAGTTTTAATTGGGGCTTTAATCATAATCATCCGAGAAGCGCAGATTAGTGACAGTCGTCAGGGAGTTGATTGGGAGCCCCCCACCCCCCCAGTCACGACTCTCACTCCAGCTTCCCCTTCTCTGCCCCTTGTTCGCCAGCTCACCTTCCTGTCATGTAGCCAACAACCAGACAGTGATGATGAAAACTCTCAGAAACAAGACGCAGACACAGCTAGCAAGAGCTCATTCGCCTTGAGCTTGACGGGAAGCGGTAGAGTAGGAAGAGCACGACACACACGCATCATCACAAGTCATATCATCATTTATGAGATGTCACACATTCATTCTTTTACAATTACTGGCAAAGGGATGTCACCTGAACGATTCTGGAGGAGAACTTTGCACGTTAGGGTACACTAATGTCATATGGCAGCAAAAGGTTCCTCAGTTCCTCACATGCCCCGGGCTCTGTGCTCGGACCAGAATTTGAATTTTGCTCATTCTGAGCCGAATTTGAACCCACACCCAAACAGCCTAAGTACTAAACCTAATCGTCCAGTGACTTGAGTCACAGTAATTCTGTACGAGATGGCATAATGGTGGCATACAAAGTTTTAAAGTCCAAAAAGATGCCAAGATAGAGTTTAACTCAGATGCACAATGACAGCAGCAAAAACCAGCCTCTCTCCACTTTTCTCCTCAGTGTTTTACTGTGTTGTGCCTCCAGATTCCTGCAGTCCTAGAATGCATTGCTCTGTGCGTCTTTCTTTTGCCAGACTTGAGTTCCTTTTTGCACAGCTAAGTGGTCATGCTGTGTTTCACAATCAAATGAGCCAGAGTGAAGTGCATTTCTGGTGTCCTCTTTACCTTGGCGCCTGGGGCCCAGACTGTAGTTTCTGTGATGGGAAATTACAGTGTCATATTGCTCCATCCAGCTCTGCTCAACATGTTGCTGCACCCATATCACCTTCCACTGCTGAACACTTTAACGTCTCAGTATATTACATCATCTTCCACTTACCACTTCTGCTGTTGCTTCAGTGTCACATTTCTCGATCTATTTTTTATTTCCATTTTTTAAATGTGTCCTTTCTCTAGGGCCCCCCACCGCTGACACCATCCCAAGCCTGTGCTTTACACTGGGTTCATTGCTCATTGGGCTCCCTATGCCGTTTGTTACATATGCAAACCCACATACGCACACGTGCAGAGAAACGTGCCCACATCTGTGCACACCTGGCGCCCCGACCCACATACTGGCGCTTTTGCACTGCTTCGGCACTCAGACGTTCATATATAGGTACAAACACCCATGTGCACGTATCCAAGCACGTGCATATAAACACACACATATGTGTACGCACTTTTCCTCCGTCCCAGAAGTCCGAAGGCACCACCTCCCTCCTCCTCCAGTGCCGGAGGTGAAATGTGTGGCCTATTTCTCTGCCTTCCTCCAAGACTCCCCCACTCGCTGCTGCAGTTTCATCACGGCAGCACTGTCCTTCCTCTGCCTTCCCCGCTGTCCCTCCTCCATCACATTTGCATTACCTACTCCCTCTTGGTCCCTATTTTTCCACCCCCATTTGTCCCCATATCCTTGTACCAACCACTTCTCCTCCAGGTCAGCACTGCAGATTCCTTCCAACATTATTTGTTTGCATATTCTTCACCCTCAACTTACCCTGTATACTGAACTTTAACGCTGCGCTTTTGGTGTACCCAAAAAAGCCAAACCTCATATTCTTTTAAGGTATATGAATTACATATTATATATTTTATTCATTCAGTCTTCTTTTGTGTGTCTATGGTACTTAGTTTGCCTTTCCATTGTCCTGTCCTTAACTGAAGAAATGAAAAACAGGACTGATGAAAGTATTGGATTAAATAATACAGGGATTGGCTGCCCGATACCTACAGGGCATGATCGGTCACTACACCCCAGCCAGACCAGAGTGCCACTCTACCTCTGACCATTTGGTAGTTCCACACATGCGACATCTAAAATCAAAAGCCAGAAAGTTTTCGCCCCAGTATGATGGAAAGACCTCCCTCTGTCCTTTAGAGTTCCATCTCAACAATTGAGAAGAGTCTCGAGAATGCATCTCTTTCAGACCCACTTCTCTGCCAGTGTCCAAACTGCTTCACAAACTTTCACCACATTATCTGTCGCAGTCACACCTGCAGTTCCTATCAACTGTGTGTGTACAGCGTAATGTGTGCCTGCAGAAACAGTGGAGTCTGACAAACTGGCTCGACCACAAGAATCATATGGCTTTGTCTGTACCTATTTGTCTGTTGTGAGCTGCCCTATTTTTTACTTTGAATTTAATGTCTCTTTGGAGAAAATTGCTAAACTAATATGTAAATGTAAATAACACAAAAACATTACAAAAAGGTAAGCGTTTTTAACAATGTTTATTTATAGGCTCACTGTTCTCTGGAAAAGTGGGGGGGGTGTCCAACATATCACATATTTTGTTGGACCACAGCATGTGCAAATTTCATCTGCTACCGCACTGTGGGTGGCTCATTTGATTTCATTTCATCCACGATCCGAAGCAATTTCCTATAGTTATTGTCGTTCTTCATATTCCAGCTCTCCTGTGCTGCTTTACCACATTTTCCATTTACAGTTCGTTTCCATCGATCAGTTTTTCTGTGCCTTTTCCCCATTTGTGGCTGTCACACGCTTGAAAAATGGCAGTGCAAGTTCTACTCCTGCAACACTGCCCCAGTCGCAGTGGACTGACCCTTCTCCGTGACCCCAACACTGCACCCTTCTCTGCTGGGGGACAACTTTGGCCCCCTCTGTGGATGGGTAGTGATGAGGCCTAACACAATAAGCACAATAATGTCATCTCTTAAGAAGGAAGTGAGATTTGACTTGTGAACTGTTGAAGGACAAAGCTGTGTGTGACTGTATAAGGATAGATAGCTAGATAGATAGATAGATAGAAACACCATCTTGAATGTATGTAGTTACAAAACACATCTAGGGTGGTTATAATACCATGTATACTTTTATGCATATAAAATCACAAAGACAGCTGTGTGTGGTATGAATATCTTAGCAATGGAGAACATTGTGTGTCTGCTTATTTTAACATTTTTTACATAATTTACAAGCCTGAAATGTAAACAAGCCCTGTATGAAAAATTTCAACTCATAATTATTCCTATTAAAAATAAGGTGGACCGCAACATTTTCCCTTGTTTACCATATTTTTATTCTGTAATCATGTGCCTTCCCATTCCACCCATTCCCCAGACTTCTTTCTGGGTCTTTAGCACAGTCCTGGTGTCCAGACACCTGTTCGCATCTTGAAAGACTCTGCCGGTGTTCATCCACCGCAAGCCCCCCGTCAACTGAACAAACCAGGTTTCTCGAGACCCGTCAGCTTTAAAATGCCACCCAATGCTTGTTACCGGCAGAGCTGCAAATTCACAATGAATCAGCACAATAGTTCAGTTATGGGAAATAATAAAGTTCTGCCCCATTTACACCTCAGACTATAAATGTCAGCCCATCCTGTCTGTCTTCCTCCAGTGCCCTCCATTTGGACTGGGCTCCATGTGACTTTACTGCAACTCTTTTTTCATTTCACGCGCTTTGGTAAACGCTGATGTGACTGCTGTCAGAGCACGAGGAATGCGAACACTGTGTTTATAACAGCATATGAATCAGTAAAAGTTTATTTACTGCTGAAAGCCTCGATGGCGTGGTCTGCTGATGCGTACGGTGTTGAGGAAATTGCTTTAGGCTGATGAGAACAGGGCCTGGAGACAATGACACTGTCACTGTTCTTTTGTGACTTTTCTAAAGCGTTGTGCATCATACTGTGACATATCAGACTTTGAGGATTGCCTATACATGGTTTGATACACCCCATATAACTGATCTAAGTATCAGATCAGTGTGCCTGACTATTGAGGTCAGGGGAAATGATCAAGCTTTCCTTCCTGCACCACCTTAAGCTCAGTGACACAACAAGGAACAGAAACATTTCTTAACATTTAGATTTTATTTGTTTACTTATTTAATTAAAGTAGGTCAAGTAAAGCATGACATTTGTTTGGTACTCTGAGTTATTGTACCTGCTTTGTTCCACCACTACCTAAAAGGTCATTTTTTTCCTCATCGGGTTTTTGGACCTGAGTTCACATGGACCATTTGCACAGCAGTAGCTGGAATGAAGATATTTCTTTAAAACTGACACAATAAAAGGGGCACGTCCCCTGAAAATTTGTATATAACATAGTCATGTATTATTATTTACATATTAAATTGCAACCTTATAGAGTGAAATCCTATTCCTTAATCATAACAACACCCAGTGGTCAATGGTTGTGTGTTTGGACATGGGTTTGAATCCAGCTCAGTCTGTGGGAATGCCCCCCCCCCACAGTCCAGCAACATGTTTCAGGTGAAGTGGTGAGTCTAAACTGCCTGGAATGTTTGTGTGTGAGAGAGAGAGACATTATTGTTGTATAAGAGGGTACGTGATTATGCAATGCAGGGATGCAGTTTAGTGCACTGTAAGTTAGCTGTCAGCCAAGTACTACTTGATAATCATTGTATGTTACCTGGAACAAAAGCATTTGCTAAATGAATAAATGTAAATGTGGAATGAAAAAAAAAGCTGGCAATGGGCCCACCGCTTCATTTGTTGGTATAGTGAAAAATATTTATATATTGGCTAGTCTCTGGCTGGTTTGAAAAGCAGTACTGCACATGGAGACCTGCATGTTACCTGTTTTATGTGGCCTGCTGTTGAGTCCCTATGGCACGTTTGTCTTTGCTCCTTGATTTTTTTAACCCGGTAACATTTTAAAAACATGATAAAACATTTAGCAAAAACTTGCTTGCTTCTAACATCTTGGTTCTCGCAACATGTTTTAGAGAACACCTCCATCTTGTGGATGCTGTCGGTTTGCAGTTAGTGTTCACTTTGACTCCAAGTCAATACATACATGATTACAAGATCCACCATACAAACCACAGTAAACTGATAACACATTTAGTTCCCACATATCACAGAAAATGCTAAAATTCTGCCATGCATACATCTGGATGTCAGTTACAGCCAAACCAAAGAACATTAAAAGTAATTGTTAGCCAACACTGATTTCATGTCGACACAATATGCACAACAAACAGTTCTGCTAACTGTTTCAGGGTGGCCTTATACCGCAACGTATTATGCAATGTATTTGTTGCATTTCTTAATTTATGAAATCAGGTTTCAAATTGGTTGAAGGAAGAAGTTGTTGTTCGATGAAGAAGTAACGTCAAGATACACACATTTGCGTATCTGTGTAAACAAATTACCTCAAATGGCTTTGAAGGCCATTTTATATCCAAACAAAGACTTTCAGGTCTAGTTTACTGTTTAATGAGTAAAGCTGTTAGAAGTAAGGCACCAGTCACATGTTGCAAGCTTTTGCACTACATTTAGCAGAACATCACATTTATTAATGCATTCTTCAGCATGATAACCTAGAATATCTGCAGGAGAAGAAAATATTATGTGAAGACATCAATGTCACATTTTTGTTTACCATAGTGTTATTTACAAACCACTAAAGATTTCAGGATCCAGTCAATTAAAGATCACGACTCATATTTCAGTTGTTGCAGTTGTACATTTACTAAAAAAGACCGAACGTATCATGCTGTAATAGTTCGTTTTCCCCAGACCTGCTGCAGGCACCGCATGTCCCGTAGCGTAAATCCAGTCAAATTGAATCACTTGTCAATCACTCCACACGCTCAGTGAGTCAATAGACCAGGGCTCCAGTTGGCGTGAAATGCAGAGATGCCGTTTTAACAACTTCATGCTCGGTCAGGAGATGTTCATATTCATGCAGGTGGTCACCAAAAACTCCATAATTATTGTAACATACAAAAAAAAAAAAAAAACTCAGGCCACTAAAAGGCTTTCATCTGAAGAGCCAGACACTGCTGCAAAGGGTCATTATTAACAAAGCTCTCTACAGACAAAGAGCTATGGAGATGCACAACAGTATTAGCATAAACCCACCGGAATATGCTCATTATTTTCTTACAGGGAACGAACATAAAGGAACAACTAAAAAACAGGGCGTAAATGAAGAAGCACTTCCTACGTCTTGCACTTGTCTTTTGATGTCTCCTTTGTGCTTTGATGTCCTGCAGAGAAGCAGCCATGTGGACAAGGAAACAGACAGGGCAAGAGGCAAGAGTACGCCCATTTACCTGTGCCTCTCACGTCATGCAGGCACCTGCATGAGGGCCCTGTACCTCACTGAGGTGTGTGTCAGTAAACCCAATGGCGAAATGTACAAACCCGTATAATCCTTAAGCAGTGGATCAGTTAAACACCTGATTAATGAACCTATGCGCACGTCTACACATCCGTTTTCAGTAACTCCCCAGCCCATGCAGGGTCCCGCGAGGCAGGGTACTCCTTGGGCAGAACTAAAGTCCGTTGCAGAGCAAACACAGTCATACACTTACACAAAGTGTAATTTAGTCACCAATTCACCCGAAAAGCATGTTTGAACTGTGCGTGGAAACCAGAGCAGGTGGAGTAAATCCACCGCAGGTTGAGCTGGATTCAGACTGACAAGTGAACCCAATACAGAGCACACATAGGCTCCTGGTCAGATGTTCACAAGGAAGGGTGATATTACCATTGGAACAGGTGTATGAAAGAGAAGTCAATGGCCACTAGCGCCTTAGCAGTGATGTTGACTAGTGCTTTGATAGACCACCTGCACCTGTACAGCCTACAGTCACAAATGATACTTTTAGTTAAAATTTCCTTCAGTTAAAGTTAAAAAAAAAACTGAAAAATATGATTCAAATTATACATAAGAATAATTTTATTCAGTACTGGGCATGAAGAACGGTAAAATTATAGTCCAAAATTATCTTTTGAGACTGAGTGCAAAAGTAAGAAAAATTACAAAGTTATGCTGGTCAACTTGATTAATGATGTCTCAGAGTTTCCACATCTTTCTAGGGTTCACTGTCAAGAGTTTCATGCTAAGTAAACCCCTAGGTTCCATTTTAAAAAAAAAAAGTAAAAAATGAAGAATTTCAAACAGTCCCTATCTTTAGGATTGTATATAAATGTACCCGAAAGTTGGCAAGAGTATGAATTTGACAGACGGTAGCCTGTTTGCACATGGTTTAATGGTTAAAAAAAGAATTTAATTGCAAAACAGATACTTTAAGTATATTTCTATTCTTTTATGTACATAAATGTCCCATGACTCCATCACTACTTATCAAATAGTTTAATAGCTAGTACATTAAGTAAGAAACCAAAGTCCAAAACAATGAAATGCAGTATCTGTATATTGATAAGTAACAGCTATCATAACCTGTTCAGAATAATAATAATAACAACAACAACAACAACAACAACAAGAACAACAACAACAACAGCTTGTCATAAAAATGAACCAAATCAATTTTTCAGATAACGGACATTTTTTTCCCCCATACTTAAATATAAATTGTGTTCTCACATAAATACATATAACCCTAGCAAGTAAATAAAAGACAGTGAACAGTGGTGAGTGCTTTGCTGAGTTGTTTCATTTTTAAATCCTGAGAGAATTGATTCCACTGTAATGTTAAATGAATTTATAAAGGTTACTTGCTCTTTACTCTCTTACTCACCCACACCCACCCACACACACACGTGCAGAAAGGCTAGCAAATGCTTGTCAGATTCTCTGCTCAGTGGGTTTTATCAGGTACAGTAGAACCCCGACCCTCACACAAGTCCTGCACAGCTTTCCCTTTTGTGTCTTTGTGTCCCTGAACCTGCAGAGATGCTTTGTGCTAAAGGACATTTCCATAGCAAACAATTCAAACTGAACCTTATTAGTTTCAGAACATCAGTCTGAATACGTTTGTTTGTGCGTAACACTGGTTTCAATATGACGGATAAAAGGAAAAATGAAACTGAAACTGATAATATTAAATGGCCTACAAAATGATGGGGAAAAAAAACCTTTAAAATGGAATCTTTTTTCCCCTAAATTACACCTGATTTGTAAAAACAATACTAAATGAGTTAATGCAGTTATGCACTGTTATCTGCTATTTGAATACATCTTATTTTATGACAAAAAAGCATAAAAAATAAAAACACTGACATGGCCAAAGCTTATCTGTATAATATATGTATGTATATATTATAAATCTCTTTTTTGCATTTTGAAAAATATCAGCCTTTAAGCATCATTCTGGGCTTCTGGGGATTTCTGCTATTTCAACATTTAATTCATTTAGCAAGCAATCAAATAAGACTGAAATGATACTCATTAAATCATGTCCTTCTCTTCCGTTCAAGGCAATAAAACATCAAAAAAAAAAAAAACAACAACAAAACGGAAATTATTCAATAAACTAAGTGTGTATAAAATCAGGTATTACACAAAGCACATAGTTTTACAACCTTTTGAGAATCACATTTGAAATAAGCCACACAGATAATGAAGCCAACTGGACTGACACTGTCTGTGCTTGCTGTGATATTTGGGGTTGTGTTACGCTGGTTGTGACGTCTTCTGAACATATGTGCAAAATTTGGTCATTCCTGGACGAGCTCATCCACACTTTAATGTGGTATTTTTACAAAAAGTTTCCCAGTGACTCACAAGGTTTCAGTTCAAAAAGACACACACACACACACACACACACACACACACACACACACACACACACACACACACACTAAGAGTGTGGTTCCAGAAAGTGGAGGTTACGTGTCCACCAGTGCGTCCTGATGCCAGGCATCTCTGCTGCTAGAAAGTCCTCGAAAGATGGGGCCCTAGCTGTGCTGTGCTACAGTCTATATGTGCAATGTGCCACCACAGTAACCATGGAGAAGTTGCAAGATTCATTGTATCACCATGGAGGGTAGGGTATGGATATGCAAAACCATGCACCCTCATCCATTTGTTAGCTCTGAGCTCGGGGGCTCAAGGCTCTCCGCAACTTCTTCCAGCTGGTCAAGAATCTCTGTAAAGGAAGGCCTCCGGAATGCCTCCATCTAGACAAAAGAGGACAAGGCTGTCATAGAAAGGTACTTTCAGTAGCATTTACAGGCCCACCCAACCCTGGGGGATCAGCTGATCCACTACTGACCTGAGGTTTCAGGAGGGAATCAAAAGGGAGACAAGCCCCCAGTTTCCAACAAACATAATTATGAATATAATCACAAAAATAAATAATATTCAGGGTGATTCAAAAAGAATCAAATGCTTTCATAAATGTAATACTCAGTAATCATGTATCATTTGAATATGTAGTGTGTAAAGCATCTACAATATTGTAATATTTGTAATAAAAAAACTGAGATACTTTACAAATTGGATTAGAATACATGTTCATATAATAGTTACCAAGAAATAAAATTACAGAATTATAAAAAGAAGAATTATAGCCTTTTTTAATCACCCTTTATATGATAGCACCCCTGAGCCAATAGGTGGCAGTGTTTACTAAGATGAGCTTTCTTCCACACTGAGGACCCAAAAGTGAATCCCACCTCCTGCTGCAGTACTCAATGTACTGATAAAGTAAAAATTGTCCAGCTATATAAATGGGTAAATAATTTTAAGTGCTTAACACTGTCAGTTGATTTTGGCACAAAAAACATCAAATAATAAATAAATATAACTGTAGACCTGGTTAAACAACAGAGAACACTACTTCACAGATTAAAGTCCAAGCCATACTCTAACTGTGCCCCTTGACTGGACCATGACCTCGCCTGTCCAGTTTTTGGATTCCTTTAGCTGTTCCCTAACATGATAGGTCACCTGGCTGTCAAAACAGCTCCATTAGCTGGAACATGTTGCTAAGCAACCCCACTCAGTTCCCTAGTTCTGACCTTGTGACTCTGACATGGATCCCTCATTCCCCACAAAGTCCTGTTGTATCCAGCTGTGATCTCAGGACAATTTAAATCGTGGCGGTGGGTTGGTCCTGGAGGTTCCAGAGAAAGTGACCACTTACTAGTTCAGGTTGACTGAAGAGCACCTAGGGAACAGTTGGAGGTGTCCAGCAGCACCAAGATTGTATTTGGGATACAAGCGGTCTGCTTTACTCACCAGACAACAGCTGGCCGCCAACTCCAGCACTTGTACAGGACACTCGCTCACCAGCTCCTGGAACGCTGTCACATCCAGTCCATAATCCTGCCAAAGTCAATGTATTTTACACACAGGAATCGCACCATGTGCACCAGCAGCACTGGAGATAATCCTGCACATTCAGTAGATTATACTGTTGAAGACAATAAAATTATATCTGTCATACCTGTGGCTGCACTGACTCGTGCCATCTGCCAAGATGAACCCGAGTCCCTGATTTTTAAACCCCGCTTTAGATTTACTCATTTTCTTTTATACACTGGAGGCTGCCTGCAATGTACAATGACATGATCTCTGCCGACTTACAGTCCATCTGATCTACTTTTTTCCACCATCACACTGACTTGCAAAGGATGCTCATACAGCTAGTTATTACATGGCTAATCTATTTTAGCCTGTCCTGACTCACCCTCACAGAAAGAATCAACTGTGGTAGAAATTGTAGTCAGAAATATGGTGAAGTGTTTGCTTTAACCAGCTTAGTCAATAAATGCTATACTAGTAATCAAACCACCACTAAATAATGCATCGGGTTTCTTAAATAAATTGTAGAACAGGTGGTCTTATAACACGATTCCTTTTATAAATTGAAAATCTCTGCATTGCACTACAAAAACCATAAGGATGTACCAGGAACGAGCATGTGTGAATACTACATTGTATAATAGGTCTTTATACTATTCTTTCCACAAATTTCATACATTATTTGTGCTAAAATGATAATATTACAATAATATATACAGTACAGTATTATAATATTATTTTCATGGTGCTTTGCTATTTTGACTTTCATTTCTAAATCTGTTTTCTTTTGCTTTTTTCTCAGCCCCACAAGACACTAACATTTTCGCTTCCTGGTTCCTGCAAATAAAATGTAATTTGCATGGAATCACAAACACACCATTCTGTACATAAAATGTATATTTAAATAAGACACTACCACTGATGGATGCCCAAACACTGACTAAATCAAGGACAAATACAGCTGCTTGCGGCAGTGTGGCCCGCCAATGTCTTCCACCAAAAAGAAATGGTTTCATTTCAAATTATTATAATAAGGGTAATGAGATTAGTCTTCCAAAACCCCATTATGACTGTCAGTTGTATAGAAAATAAAGGATCAATTGAAATATAACCTAGCCACTACAGGTCATCAAAATGTAATGCAGAAAGAGGCTGCAGCAATCAGGTGCTTATAAAATATACGTACAATAAAGGATAGAGCTCGGGATTTAGTTGCGTGACCAAATCCTGTGTCATCCCCATATTCCCTCAGAGCAGCCAAGGTTGACCTCAAATTGTGCCACCAACACTTCCATTTATACACACACAAAAATATTTAGAAATATTTAGGTCAACAGGTCAGGAAAATTAATCACTCTTATCCTGGATATACAGTATGATAATTTGAAAGTCAGAAACAACCTCTGACTCATCACCTCGATCATTTCAAAAGCACTGTGCAGGATTTTGTTGTAGAACTACAGGAGGTTCTGTATAACGGGCAACTTTAACACCTTTTGTGTTGAACTGTTACTAATGCATTGTGCTTTTCTCCCCTAAACGCTAATATGTACAAGTTACACTTTACCTGGGTTCTGGGAAGGATTTCTGGATCTGCTGGAATTCTGCCCAGAATTTCACACAACACAATCCCAAAGGAGAACACGTCCACCTGAAGGCAGTGCAAAGAGCACAAAACAGTAATTAAGGTCTTCTAAATCTCACACAACATCTGTATGTAAAGTACTCACTCCCATTTCGTAGAAACTACCAGTCACTTTATATCACAGCTCTTCCAATGGCAGAACAAAGACCAAAATATCAGTACTGCAGAGTTGTTCACACTTTCTTGGTCTCAGATTAACAGTAGCTTATTTTCAGAAGCATTTCTCCTTCAGATCTCGGCATTCTCTGCTGGTATCTTACATTCTGCCACTGCTCAGTTGCACCCACATACATATGACATTATTACTGCATAAACACTTAGGAGTTTTTCAAACACCATAAAAGTTTATACTTATAGGGGAAAAAAAAAAAAAACAGAATTATGCACCCTTCCTTCAGTGTATTTTAAAACAACCGTATTCATCACAGACAAGTGAGCAACTTATTGAAATATAGTGTAGAAATGTTTTCAGCAAACTTCCCAGAACAGTATTTTACCTCCTTAGACAAAACTTATATTGCTGCAGCTAAGGTTTGGTACCTTGCGGTCATATGGCTCCCCTCTCAGCATCTCGGGAGCCATCCAGAAAGCTGATCCCACCAAGGATAACTTCCTATTGGGGTCTTTCACGGGCAGCTCCACCACCTCCCTGGCCAAGCCAAAGTCAGTCACCAGAGCTTCTCGGCCTCGTGCTGTCAACCTAATCAGGCAGTTCTACAGGACACACATGAAAAAACACAATCGTAGTTATCCCTTGGAGACAGCAATGTACCACCACAGGCTGGTTTTCCAACAAAAGCCACCTAAATTTGCACCGCAGCCAGTCCTGGCATGACAGCCTCTTTCAAACGTGACCATATTTGATATTTAACGCTCTGCTAGACTTGAGTGCAGAGGTGGCATCTCATTAGCACTGCATGCCAATTAAAATTTCTCACTTAACATTTAAATTGTATTTAGCAACATATTTAAGTCGCCAGTGTCATGATGACACCAACTGGCCAGCAGAGGGCAGTGAATATAAATAAGTCAAGTGAACAGTAGGTTCCCATTAAAGATGCACTGAAGTGAAACAGATGGGCACCCAGAGGCAGTTCACCAACCCCTGAGTCATTCCTGACAGATGATCACTAAATTGCCTGTTAAAAATTACAAAACCTCACTGTGAACTACAATTATAGCAGGATATGCAGCAAAAACAAAATTTTGCCAACACGAAAGAGGGAAAAACAGCATGAAAATTAGTGACAGTGACACGCTCCTGTTGAAAACCCTGAGACAATTAACCCCATTCACTGAATGCAGGACAATTATGGACACAATAGCTGCAGATTTTGTTACATAATCAAAATTATGTGGCCCATGTGTCTCTTCCAAGTTGAATGTTGAGTTTTGCTATCATACCACAACACCCACTGTAGACACACACTGGGTTCTGCTAAGCCAAAACAGCACCCACAGACCACCAGCCTCATCTGAATGCATAACCATGCTCCCAAAGCACAGAAAGAAGGCAAAGAGTTCATGACCCTGGAGCTGATTCATCATTCAGACTGGAACATCACCAAAATGACTCCAGGCACAAAGACCATTACAGCAGACGAGCAGCTTGGACTGCCTGGAAAGGAACTTTAACAATGCTGATCTGCAACAGCAACTTGAGGTTTCTGGTTCTGCCTCACATTAGGTTAGTTAGGACCTCCTCTCACCATGGCAGGCATCCTCTCATTACGGTAGCATCCAGGGCTCCATCTGCTGAGCAAACTTAGCCATCAGCCTCACCTTCCTGCTGAAACTGCAGCAGTAGTGATATAAAGAGCTGTAGGGTGGTTTTGGGACAAAAATCCCAAAGAAGAAACAAGAAACACTGTGCTAGTTCTACAGAAGGTTGAAAGAAGTATTTCTGCAATGAGAATATTTACTGGCTCCATCTGTCAAATTTAACAGTTACTAAAACACTTGGATGGTTTTCTGGCACAAAATTCCTCATTGAGGAGGAAAAAAAATGCACCGTTAACCCTGGCCAGTGAGAAATGCAAACCCATTTTAGCTGTGGTATGAAGCCCACTACAGACTGCACTGCTAGAACACTGAACGCAAAGAAGCTTTTGTTCTGTCTGTATCACTGCATATGTAATGAAACCATGACAAATGCATCCAAGTGCTTTCCAGGATGAGTTCCAGGAAAAGAAATGGGCATCATCCGTCACAACTTGGGCTGCATTTTTGAAAATCCAGGGATGAAACCTACCAAAAAGCATGCCAAAAGCATCCCACATCACTGCGGTCATCAGCATTCCCAGTACTGCTGAAAGTGTTTTTAAATAGACAAGCATGAGATGCTGTCTTTGACTTTCGTGTTGAGATGGAGTGAGCGAATGAGCGATGGTGGGTGGTGGGGGGTAGGGGTACACTGACCAATCCTCTTGGTCGAAGCAGGACAGGTTTGTTCCTGCATTTGGGTGTGTGTGTGCTTGTTGCACTCCTTCACAGGAGTGCATTAGCATCCCAAAGGGCTCACTTTGTCCAGGAGGCAAAAAGAGCACTTATTCAGAGCCTGGTATACAAAGCTGGTGCTCACACGACAGAGGCAAACTGGCAGTAGCTTCACATCACACGCGTCATGCCGCGTTGGCTTGTTTTTCCAAAATGCTTTGCCAGCTCTTCACCTTTTCATTTGACAAACAAAGTGCTGTCAAGCTGCCATTTCTGGAACTTTGCTATGCCATTGCCAGACTGCATCATGCCATAGGCAAGACAAAAAGGGAAATAAATCATTTAAAAGGTTGCTGCACTGCAAGAATTCAATGTAAGGCTTAGAATAGAGATTACCAAAAATGTGACAAATTAGAAATGAAGTAAACTGTTTCAAGAACAGCCCACAAACAGGTCATATCTGCAAACCAAGAAATAAAAATCAGAGTGAAAACTGATCACATTGAGGAAAAAATTTTTCCTCATTAAAAACTTTTTAGTTAGGATGTACAGAGGGTTCATCTGGCCCCATGTATAATCTTGCATAAGTCATTAACAAATCAAACTCGGAGAAACACTACGTAGGACGTGCATGTTATTGTATGAAAGAAACCTTTTACGGTTCTGTCATCTGTGTTCCTTAATGGAGCTTAACCAACAAGGTAGATCCTTTGAAGAAATCTTGTCAGATTGCTGCAAGACTAAATTTTCCTGTACAGTGGCTGTTTTTTGCCTTTATTCATTCAATGTCCATAAACACTTACAGGGTAGGGTTGTAGCAATCGGTCACAAATTGACATCTCTCTGATATGGAAACCAGGGTAACTAAAGGAAACTCACACAAACACAGGGTCAACGTGGCAACTACACATAGACTGGGCCCAATTCAAAATCCCTATCCAAACCAAGACCCCAGCTGCTGTGAGACCCCATGTTAGTCACAATACCTTGGCCTTTACTATTGTAACAGTATTATACAATCTTCAGCTGGCTCACAAACTTGGTTTAAAGTTGCTTACACTGTTATGTTTATACAATAATCTATTGACCATGATTTATTAGTTAACAGACTGGTAATTTTTATCGTATATCATTCAGTGTTAGTACCCTGACCTACTACAGGAAGTAGGGATTTGTATCAATGCCCTTTGAGTGCAACGCATTTACTCTAAAATCTAAGCTAGCTGAAACTTTAACAAGCACTATATACACTGATGTTCATAGGCCTACCTTGGAGTTGAGGTCCCTGTGGTAGATGTTCTTGTAGTGTAGGTAGACCATTCCCCTAGATATGTCACAAGCCAACTCCACCTTCTCCTTCCAGCTGAGGGACACATCCTTCCTGGCCAGAAGCTCCTCTAGGCAACCCCCACTCACATACTGAAGGAAAAAGGCATCCATCAGACTTTATGGACAGTGGGATTTTTCTCACCTCCCACCATAACTTTAAAAGCCACACAATGATCCCTCTGGCTCTGAAAGCTCCATAACAAGCATGCATATCTACCTTATCTAATCCAGCATTAAACCAATAACAAATAAAGATTAAAAAAAACTCACCTCGAGAATTGGGTACAGCTTATCTTCTTTCACACATATACCCAGATACCTAAAATCAGCGATAACATGGGAGTTACTGTGGATACAGCATTTTCTCTGCAAACAACTGCCAGTGGTTCACAGGAAAACTAAATGCTATGCCTTGCATGAACACTTAACTTAAATACATAACAGGAATAATTTTACATTTTGCAGAATTAAAGAATTTAGGAGCACAGCAGAGAAAGAAACAATTTAGTTGGCAACAGAAAAAGTCTCATTAGTCAATTTGAACCTGAAATTCTTCAGATGACCCCTTCTTCTCTATGTTCTCAACCTAATGCAACTTTAAGACTTTTGTAAAATCAGGAATTTAAAAAATCCCTGAGGGTTTTAAAAACCTTTAAGCCAGTTTTTCCTTTCATCCTTTAGCGACATCAAGACTAACATATCAGACTGGCTTAATCCAGAACACAGTTTGGCAGCTAGTTTAGACACCATTGTCACAGCAGCACTTTTTGCTCATTCACAAATATACATTTATTTTTTTGACAGAATGCTGACGTTTTGATTAGAAGCTGCATTCCTGGATTCAATTATAATGAAATAATAGTGTAAATGCAGGTCACACCAAGAAAACTGAAGTCCAGCGCTCACTGCATTAATGGGACATTTATGTTTGCATCTGGTACTTGTTTGATGTTTACTCAGAACCCTTTGAGTATGTTTTGATAAGGCCAATATCTTGACCTTGCATAATGGGCACATAAGTAGTAATGGCAGACAAACAGAACACCTTATGCAACCACTTTCCTGGACTGACTTAATGTGTGACAGTTATAGAGGCAAACTGGTGTTCACATACAAATTCACATACTCAATCAGATATTTAGAAGACACATCTGGCTATAATAAAATCACACCCACTCCACAGTTAATAAAGCCAGTGGGAAAATACTCCTCACTAAACTAACTGAACGGATTCAAGTGTGATGATGAATGTGCCAGAGGCAGAATGAGAACTGTGTTGGTTCATGTTGTTAAAAGGTATCCCACATATTTATTTATATTTACATTTTGCCATTTAGCAGATGCTTTTCTCCAAAGTGACGTACATTTCATGGTATAGTACCAAACTAATTCCAATAGCGGACACAGAGTATATAGATAGAATAATGAAAGCACAGCTTGCCTGACTGATGCCATGGTTTATTGCTGGTAAACATTATTAGCTGCCTACAGAATTCACTGGACAGTAAAATTTACCTGCTGCAACACGCTTACTACAACAACAGAACTGCTTTAATTCTGTTGAATAGCTCTCACCTCACTATATTGGGATGTGAGAGCTTCTGCAAAAGGCTGATCTCTCGCACGATGCTGTCCTGGTCTACGTCATTCTTGTAGATCTTTACGACCATCACCTTCCGGGTTGTTGTGTGCATCACCTACAGACAAAAGACCCCGATGCAGTCACGATTAAACATCGACTTGATTATACAAGGTCCTCAAGAGTTACAAAAAACACGGATCCTTTTCACCCAAGGGTGGGACCAGCTCATTTAAAATGATGTTGGTCTGTTCAGTCAAGCTAATGCCGAAACGTGGAAAAAAAGCACAATTTTAGAAAAACATATTGAAAAAACGAATAATACTTGAATCCAAATGTAGATCAACTTTATAATAAAGTTGCTTACATCAGAAAATAATATAAATTCAAAACTCTCACCTTTGTCTAGAATGCAACTATTTGAAGCTTAATTTCTTAGGAACCCTTTCATTTCAAACTTTGTATCACGAGGTACAGTCATACATTTGGAGGAAAATGGTTTGATCCAATATTTTTATAAGGATGATGGCGCTGCTGAGGCTTCGATGTGGTATTTGAAGTACTTGTCTTGTTCATTTTTAAAGAAATTAAAAAATGGTGGACAACAATTATCCTCATAATTACAAACAGTTTATCCATTGACAAATTCTGGCACTGATCCCTAACTATAGGTTGCCAGGATGAGTGCTGGTGACCACTGTTTTAAAGGTATAACTCATTGCATGAGCCAGAACGTACAGGAAGTGGCGAAATATTGCAAACTGTTCACCTGGAGCCTAGTGTAGAGCAGATCTGCATCTTATTGAGTGCTCACAAAAATAGAGTACTTTGTGAAGAATGGGCCCAGCATCCCACACACACACACACACAAAGTTCAGCGCTTTTATGACAGTGTTCCAAAAAAAAGACTAAGACTGTACTAAAAGTAATAGTCAGCCCTAGCCCTTACTACTTAAATTCATATCATGTGTGATATTTCCAATATTTTGTCTGTATTAAGCTTGTTTATGGGTTCATCGGTATAGTGCTTACAATGGTTAATCCTCTTCATTTATTTATGTGCTTCACTTTATCTTAGTAAAGAGATTGTGTTACCTTGAGTGCAGTTTCTAAACCACTTCATTAGTGGCTGCTCAAAAGAGCAGTGTTTCTTATGACCTTACACTTTGTCTTTTGTTTTTATTTTAACTCACTGTCATCACATATTGAGCACCAGTAAACCAGTTGGGAAAGGATTAAAAATGTTTATTTTCAGCCAAGTTCTTAGCAGGTAATAGAACCAAAATGCTCTGAGAACAATATCCAACACCATGGTACAAACTAAGAACAATCTATCTGACTGCCCACAGGAGGGTTTCAAAAAAGAAAAGAAGCACACAAGTTATTGGAGAAAGCCTGTTGTGCCTCTGAGAGGTGCATATGCTGCCAGACCACATACTGGCCAGTTACATAAAAGACCCAGCAAGGGTGCTATTATGTACCATGCTGCCTTTATATCCAGCCACAGAGACTGACTAGAGTCTAGTCTCAAAATGCCAACCATGTCTCAATTAGGGCTGAAACTGCGCATACACCCTGGGAAACGCAAACAAAGAGAAACGTATTCTGCTGAAAGGAGTGTGGATGCAGCTCAGTCACACTGATGCTTTGCCGAGATCCTCTTGAAGCAGAGCTTCCAGGAAGTTTGTAAGGGCTTTTTCTAGACACGATGCTCACATTGCAGTTGAAAATTCCTCTCGAAAAAATTGTTGCGGTTGCCTGTGACAAGCCGCACAAAGAAGTCACGCGGTGACTTGGGCGAGGGGAGCCGTCACACCCATCCTGGAAGGCAGACCTTTGACAACATCCCACTCATTGCTGCTGTAGCTCATCAGTACGTTCCACCCACTTCAAATATACTAAAAGAAAGCAGTAATGAAACTGACTGACTCAGTCACTAAAGAAAAGGTCTGTACAGTTTGTCTTCATAAATAATCATTCATCATGGTCCTGTCCCCAAAGAAGTTTTCACACTACTGTGACAGATTACTTTTTTCCAATTATATTAAGTGGCTGCTAAACTGATTTTCTTTTATTTTTTTCCTTGAAGTAAGCGGATGCCAAATCTTGCTCAAAAGCAGCCTTCTCTGCCACTTTGCCCAGGTGATACAACACAAACGCAGCAGATTTGAGTCTGCTGTAAACAAAACACTCAAAGCGTTCCTTCGAAGTCTGCAACCCCTCATCTCTTGCTTATGTCTGATACTCCAGTTTATAAAGCCTTTGATTTACAGCTGATCAGCTGAACTACCATTTTTCAAGGGAACTTGAATCTGTAAGCTTTTGTTCACAAGTCTAGTTCCTTAGCTGCTAAAAGACCTGTTTTCCCCCCTTTGTTTCCAATAACAAAGTCAATTTATTTTAATCCAAAACAATAGATATAGTCACTGCAAACAGATACCAGAAAAGAGTCAAGCACAGGAATTAATTGGTCTAAAAACCCTATTGCAATTCCAGACATAAGACTGATCAGGTATCTGTTTGACCTCTACCAATGGGCACTTGCAAGTGTACCTTGTAGACTTTGGAGAAGAAGCCGCTGCCAATGAGCTCTGTGGTGAAGTTTTCCCAGAACTCCAGCTTGCGCACGGCTGTACGCAGCCTTTGCCATCGGTCCACATGATAGTATGTGTCCGAGGACTCGCCATACAGCACGGGGCTGGCGGGCTCCGAGGGCATGTCCACCTCACACATCCTGGGGATCTCACCTGGGGATGTAGAAGGGGGTGTGTTAGCCATTGGTTCAGTGTTTTGAGTCACTCTATACACAACCAGGGCGCTGCCACAGTCTGACCAATCTATTCTGCATTACCTTTAAAGTATTATGTATTTCACTTGCCTTGCTGACAAAGCACAGTTCTCCAGAAGAAAAGGCACAAGTCACATATGAGCTCATATACAAAAGTCAGATGTTCACCAATCCGTGTAAGCACCATGTTTAAGAATACAGTAGAACTCCTCAACAATTCAACCTGTAACTGGGCAATCTTAAAAGTCAAACTCGATACAAAGAAAAGGGCTTCTCTGGTGGTAAAAAAAAAAAAAAAAAAACTCTATTGATTGAAAAAAATGCAAATGAGAAAACAATGAACACAAATTCTATGAAGGAAAGACACAGAAAGGACTCAGTGAGCAAAAGAAATCCGTTTCCATTCCATGCATCAGGCCATCACTTGTATCAAAGTAAAGTCATATGCCTGATGTGTCAGAGTTCTAAAGTGACCAAACACAGCCTGCTTTGATGACTCTAAACTACTAGTCCTATGTGTGTTTGTGTGTGTGTGAGAGAGAGAGAGAGACTGCCCTGCAATGGACTATCTAAACCATCTTGGGTGTACCCTGTCTGATGCCCTGTGTTTTCAGGATAGGCTCGTAAACACCGCAACTCTGCACTGGAAAAATGGTTACTAAAAATGAATAAACAAATTAATATCTTAACATTATGCAAAATTCATTCACTCCTACGAAGCCCTTCATTTTCAAAACATTGTGCAAATTTTCTATTGCCAATAACCCGCAAGCAAAAAAGTTCCGTTAAAGGCAAAGCTCAGAACAACAGGAAAAGCCAGACACTCATAAAGTATTAACAACTGACAAGTATCAACAAGTATTAACAATTGACAAGTAAACAAAAACATGATGAAACTGTATGGAGTTAAATCTTTGCTAAAGCATACTTGGCATCTACCTGTGAGGAACAGTGAGTTGCCGAGTTTCTCTCTCCTCCTTACCTGCAGCAACTCATACTTCTAGCATAAAAAAAAAATCATGCAGGTGCAGCTGGCAAAGTGGTTATCCCTCAAAAATCGTGTTACTTTATCAAATATGCCTGTTGCATTTACAGTGTTAAAAAAAGCAGTCTGGTCACAGAATGCACATTTGAGTTATGTGCATGTGTTCACCCCTCCTCAGTGTCTGTTAGTGACGTGTTTTGAGTGAGAGACGTGATGGATAACAAAGAGAGAAGTGATGGAAAACAAAACTATACTAACTTGGAAGATAACTGCCTAAAATATCTGGAAAAAAACTAACAAAAAGAACAAACTGAATTCTTAAGAATTTTACACTGAACAGCAAAGACAAAGAAAAAAAACCACAAATACTTTAAAAAAAGACTACTAATAAAAAAGCCACAGTATGTTAGACTGCAGTGAGCCATCTTTATCATTATGTCCAAAGTAGAGTGATGACAAACTATCTAGTTCTGCATATCTATTCTAAATCTGAGGAACTTAAGGCAGACATGTAGCTCACAGCAGTCTATCTTTATCATTATGTCCAGAGTAGAGTGATGACAAACTGTATCTAGTTCTGCATATCTATTCTGAATCTGAGGAACTTAAGGCACAGACATGTGCTCAAATCTTTTTAAACTGTAAAAACCTTTCATCTGGAGCAACAACGACAACGGATTCTCTGTTGTCATCAAGGGGTGACATCACTGATGTGTCGATTCACTAAACCAATAATGCATGCATTCTTCCACAGCTATGACACCTGATGTCCCTTCAACAGGCTCAAGCTCAGGTTCACAGGCAGTGCTGTCAAATGGCATCCTGTGCCACCTCACAGCAGGACCAGTGGAATGAGCGTCCTCGCAGGCCAACACAATTGGCTTTGTCAACAAAAAGGAAATCAGTTCTGTTATTTACCGCAGTAGGTGGGGTGGGCAAAAAAAAAAAAAAAACCTCACAAAAAACACCATTCACTCACAGCAGCTTTGTTTGACAGCAGCAGGCAAACAATGACAGCAGCGCTCCCACCACTCCACCGCATCATGCAAAACACTTGCAACCCCCCAGTCCTCCACCCCAATGCTGAACAGCATTCGTGTCTCACTAGAAAGTGCTGGAGCTCAAACACCTCTTTGTTTGCGGAGGGTTTTAGGTCATTGCACATTTAGAAAGTGTGATGAGAGGAAAGACTGTCTCTTCTTCTCAGGACAAGATTCTTAGCTCCCATTGCCCAGCTGCCTGTGATGGGACCATCGTCTTCAGATGGATTCAGTTGAAAGTCATCTCTGTGTACCAGCTGCGTGACAAAATGTCAGTTCCAAATTCATTTAAGGAGACCCGTTTTCAATTTCTGAAAAAAATGTATTATTTTTATTTTTTATGGCTTTACAACCTTATATTAGAAATGGCAGCTCAGGTTATCGAGATTACCAATTGCCATGAATGTACATATATCATTATATTAACATACAAGGGGTCAGGTAGTTCACAAAAACACAAGTTTAGTGAAACTCCTTGGCTAAAATTAAATATTTTACCTGAAGAAAGTTAATGTTTCATTTTGCAAATGGTGTACACTACATGTCAACAATGTTGTAACTATGACCATACCCCACAGTGTTCACTAGAAACTCAAGAGTAACTGCCCATTTGACATTGCTTCTACATAGCCTGCAAGCTTTACTGCAACATTTTACTTTCATGTGTGGGTGTGTCTGTTTCCTAAGGGTCAGGGAAGGTCTCCTTCTTCCCATAACATACACTGAATGTGGTCATGGACGTTTTGTAGATGTGCAATAAATGCGGCCCAAATGCAAACTAAATATTTGCGTGAGCTGGTGGAGGTATCTCACAGTTGCCTTACACACAGCTGTGTGAAAATTTGTGGCAAGCTGACCCAGGATTACTTGGAGACACAGGTTATTCGGAAGAGTATGACAGACTCAGTTCTGGTATGGCGTCTGTCACTTGTTTATATACACATTGAAGATCTGTGCATCTCACATCTGCTGTCTGTTCATCACGTGACAAAGGTTTTAAACAGAACCCTATTTAGATCTATAACCAGTAAGGCACTAAATCCAGTAGCATCATATGGTTTACAAAGATGGTTGATGTTACAAAAAATTGACTGTTTGATTGTTACAACTTTTACAAAGGGAGCAATGATGCATAATCCAGATTGCCAGAAATGCCAAATTGCAAAATTCACTGCAGTGATCCTCCACTTTGTATTCTACTGCTCAGCTGGACATTAAATGGTAACACGTTTTTAAGTGTCCGTTCTATTCATGGCAACTATCAGGTTTCGGCCACACACAGCTTTTAGCTCTCAGCAAATTAAGCGCTTCCCCTTCAGATGAACCATTTGACCCAGGCTGCCTTAGACAGCAGACACAGGGGGTTTAGTGCAAGAAAGGGATCTGAGGCACTGTCTGATTGTGCAGTTTCACAGCCAGCATCAAAACATGATATCTGATCACCTTGCAAGCACTGAAAGCAGACAATAAGACGGCAATTTCCAATGCTGGGATTCCACAGAGGTTGGTGGAATAAATCACAGAATAAGAACTTTCTACATATCGTTAGCCACCACATTTAAAGAATGAAAAAACATTAAAATCTCACAATTTGTAGGATGCAGGTTACTCCCGCAGATCCCACAGGACATTAATTGAAAGACAGAGAGATGAACTTCGCTCATTCAATACAGGGAGGCTTAATAATCCAGTAGAGAATAACGTTGCATCACTGCAACACTGAAACACAGACACAAATGCATAAAAATCCCAGCAACAACATGAAAGTAGATTCAGAAGAACTGTTTCCAGAATATTAAGAAAATTTTGACTGCACCAGCAGCTCCAATATTATGTGACATTTTGTTGTCACATTTTGACAAAGTAACATAGAGATCATCAAGCTGACTAATGTGGCAGCTTAATTTTGACACCAATAAAAAGAATGTAGAAAACAGAACTTTGTGACTCTAAAACTAACTCGGTAAGTAAACAAATTTGCATAATTAAAAGCATTCTCACATAAGGACTTAGTAGTGTTGCAAATTAATGTAGGAGATGCACTTTGAAAATAAGCATCTTCTAGAGTAAACAGAAATTAATGTCATAGAAGGGTAAAGGTTTTCAGGTTTTTCAGGTTACCCGTGAAAGTCATCAATTGTCTTACATGGCCCTGAAGTCATGTATCCTGTTGACCCTGGAGTGCTCTGGGGGCACACATGCTTACTGAGTGTTTGTGGTGCTGTTTTCTGGCACCAAATCAGCTGGAGCGTCTGTCGCTGTTCGATCCATCCGTGGCACCGTCCACACTGCTGTGACATCAATCAATTTTTATCACAACCCCCATCACACAGTCTGATTGAAACTTTCCTTTCCTGCACAATAATGTTATAGCCTTCAAGTACGCATGTGGGACATCATCATCTCATAATGCACTGCGGCCACAGCTACTGTACAATACAAATTTTGAGAAGACTTGGAGGTGCTTGGGGAGATCCCTGATAACAAATGACGCAAAGGCAAAGTCAATCACAGTGCTCAAAGTCACAAGCACAAAAGGGCTTTTGACATATTAGGTAACTGGCCCTCAGCACACATGGGAAAAAGGTTCCCCTCAGAAGTGGATTTTCTAAAGGGCCATTTATCTGTTTTCATGGCTTTTCTCACATCCTACTATGTGGAACCAGAGTAAAAGGTTGTAGGACTCCACTACAAAGCCACTTACCATAATTACTATAATACCCAAGTTATGAGGATGATATTTAAATCTTAATTTCTACTGAAGCAACTCAACAAAAAACAGACTTTTATAAACACAGACCATTTAATCACACCTAAAATTCCTTAACTACTTCACAGCTAAAACAATGACTTCAGCATCTGTGTTACGACATATTACAAATGATTCTATAATGTTTACCACATCTTTTCTACTAACGTGCCTAAATTCACTCATAACTCATGTTCTTCCCAGTCCCTGTGAATATAACTTCAAATGGACAGTCTAAAATCCTCACCAACCGCTTCTAAATATGTCTTTTTGCTTACTGATCAGTTTGCAGGTAAACAGTGAATACTGGACAAGTGCAGCACTTTGTCACTACCGTCCCCATAGCCCCCATCCCTGGGCCCATGCAGACGGCACACACAATGTGTGTGGGTGGATGGATTGTAGCACTTGCATGTGAGAGAAGCTGTCAAACTGCTCAAGCTTAAACTGAACAAAACCCCTGTAGTTTAAGCAGGCAAGCTGAACCACTAACAAACGCCATAAAGAGAAAACTAGATAAATAAAATCCTTTTTTTAGAAGAAAGGAAAAAAAACAAGAATTAATGCTTTGCAGGACTATGTAATGAAATAAAATAAGTATACAAACAAGAAACTACTGGCTGCTATGACAGTAGACCATATCTGAAAGTTTTGGGTTTAGGATTTGTGTGAAGGGGCCCCGGGGTCCTGTTTCAGCAGGAAGTATAACTACAAGGTGGGGCAGCCAACTCTAAGCAGAAAGGGCCATAGCCCCAGAGCATTCAGAAAAGACTGTCAGTGAGCATACAAACCTAAGTCCAGTAAGGAGCCTTGCTTGTGTACCTTTGAGCAAAGGTATTTAGCCTAAACTCCCCGTTTGCAGGTGCAGATCTAGAAATGGGTTGCTATGGTTAGGCCTATAGGACACGACTGTCTATGACAGCGGAGTGCACCCCCTAAAGGTGCAGCCCCCTGTAAAGAATTTGTCTATTACCACATGTAAATAATTCACATGGCCACCCTTGCGACTCTCCATGCCTGCTGTGGCCCTGTAACTCTGTTGATTTGTGTCTTGTTCTAAAGCAATCTAGGAATCATGGGTTCTGGTCAGAAAATGCTCCACACAGGGGATTCACCTTAACACCAGTACAAACCGGGTCATATTACAAAAAACAGGGCTGTGAAATTGGCATCTCAGAACTTCACATCACAATACAAATTTAACCATCCACATTTTACATCAGACACTTTTTAAATAGCAATTCGGTTACAAATGTTAATATTGATCTCTAACAATTGTGAGTAACCAGATTCCCAAGGCAGGGTTACAGTGGTCTGGAGCCTATTGCAAAAGCTTAGAGAGTAACACAGGATACACACTGTTTTGTTGAAAAAGAGTAACACTTGAACTACAGTTTACCATTTTATTTCATTATATTACATGAATTGACTGAGAAATGTCCTTTTGTATTGTAACCTGGCATTTTATTTGCTCCTTAATTTAAACCTGAACCTGGTTATAATTAATTTGGTTATAATTAACTTAATTAATTATAAGTTAATTAAGTTTGAGATATATAAGAGGTGCAACCACTTGGTCCTGCAGAGTTCTGCAGAATTAGCCCCCCTGCAAATTCTAAAGCTAGAGCACAGTCATTTTCATTTCTGTGGTGTAAGAATAATGGGAATATGGCAGAAAATATACGTTGTTGCTCTCAAAACAACTCACATTCCCAAACCCAGTAGCATTATAGGACAACCAGAGAGGTTGAGCGATGCAGACTCCATTGGGACACTCCAGCAGCCCAGCAAGCTTTCCTCAACAGGCTCCAATTGTCCACTTCTTGCCTTTCCACCAACACAATGACTTTACACAACAGTGGACCCTTGTGGCACAGAAGACAGAACGAGACCGTTGGAGAGATGACACAAAATGCCAAGAGAAAAACAATAATAATTCCTTTCCTGCTGACCTTTCTGTGAGCTCCCATTGAACCTGTAGACCTACACCATGCAATGTGCTGGGTGGTGTTATGACCAAAGCAGCAACAACACTATCAATGGGGCTTTATGACACTGGCTACTGGGAACAACAATGGCTAGGTATAAATCTGTGCTGCTACTCTAGTACCCATTAGCAAGGTACTTACCTTATATTGCAACAGTAAAAAAATCAAACGGCTGCACTGCAAGTCACCTTGTGGAAAAGCATCTACTAAGCAAATAAATAATAAGCTTCTGTGACAGCAAAGTTGAAAAGGTGTCCCAAAGCAGTACTGATTAATAGAATATGTTTTCGCATTACTACAAGCAACTATTTTCACGTGGGGATTGAGCACAGTGGGTAAAAGCTGGAGCTACTATAACTGTACATCCAGACAAACTAGAGAAGTAAGAAGAGCGACTGGGAAAGAGGTCTCTCAGTCAGCAACCATAGGAAGGGACGGGCTTAATCCATCTGTCAGCACTTGGCAGCTGGCAGGGAAGGTACGCCCCGCTCACGGAAATGTGCATACTCGTAAAACAGGGGCGGGGCCATGACCCCTGAAGGGCTGACACACCACAGAAAGCGTGGAGCAGAAAGGATTCAGTTGTACCTGTTAGCACACTGAGTCCCCAGAGACCACCCTGCACACAAGTCAACATGAAATTTAGCAGCTCAGCAAAATCGCATGTGTGAAAATGAACCAACTGAAAAGCTACAGAAGTTCTAGTTTCAGGGAGAAGCTGCTAATGTCACCTGCAAATGGCAAATTTATGGGGTTATGCATCTGCTACAAACCCTTCAAATGGGTGCAACAATGTCCTTCCCGTCATTCCCAAAAGCACATAACCAGCAAAGTGTCAAAGGTATTGCACTGCAGCCAAATGAATAATAGCACAGCAGAAAAAATAAATAAGATTAAGAGCACTCCAGCGCAGTACACTTTCAATGCAACAGGAGAATGGATCTTAAAATAGGCCAAGATTTGAAACTAATAGGAAGAAAAAACTGACAGCATATTACCAAACATAATCTTGAATATTAAAATATTACATTTTCCAGTTTTAAAAATATTGGTTATTTCTGCCAGACAAATTCAACTTCTCATGGAACAACAGGGCAGCATCATGGTTAGAGCTACTGTCTTATACTCAGAGAACCCAAGTTTGAATCCCTGCTCCTGCTGCAGTGCCCCCATCAAGATGTCTACATTCAACTGGTCAAGTTTAAAAAATCCAGCTGTATAAATCATTAAATGTAAACTAAAAGTAGCTTAACATAGTACACCACCTTGGAGAAAAGGATCTACTAAAGATATACATACTCATTTTCAACATTTTTCTTTAATAACAGACAGTGGTAGCACTTATTTTAGTACTTTCTCCCATCTTATGTTACCCAGCAAAACAACTCAGGGTGATATTAGTGTTGGTTTAGGGTGGTCAGAAAACTCCACTCAGCCCTAGGACAGAAACCAGACTTTTTTTTTTTTTTTTTTTTTTTTTTTTACTGTCACCAAATCTGAAGAATCGATCAAGACCTCCTGATGTTAATGACGTTGAACACCAGGCTGTCTTTTTCACCCTTTGTGGGATGATCACTGTCCCTGTATACCCCAAGCACACGCTCTTGCCCCTCCATGTTTAGAAAAACTATTAAAAGAACGGGAGAGTGTGGTGTCCCTGAGAACCGCTACCTTGTATGACATAAATAACCGATTTGTGCACAGAGCACTCACCTTCCAGCAATCAGTTTTCACAAAACACACTGTAAACCCAATGGCCTCCCAGCCAGAAACACGCACATGTCCCGTGGTGATGGTACTATAGCTGGTAAGGTAACTTCTTTTTAATGGCTACTTCAAACCAGAAAATAATTTAACCTATGAATAAAATATTTTCTGTGTAAAAGCTCTGACATACAAGTCAAGACAAAACAGCTGTCGTAGCTTTTTCTCCAGACATCGCTATAACCAGAAGTCTCTAAATTTTTAGTTTAAATCTTTTGTACATATTCATATCACCACTTGCACATTGTATGGTTCCTTTAACATACTCCAGATCATTGCTTTATTTTTTTAGATTCTAGAGTCTAGATTACATAAAGTTGCATTTTTAGTTCAGTTGTCACATTCTAGTAACATGCAAAATTTCAAATGTGTTATACCCTGGACAATTTCATCATCTGTAAGATGTTACAAACTATGTGTTCTCCTGTTATTTCCTTTTGTGTTACATGGATGATTGTATTCTAGTCAAACAATACAGAATGTACCAGCAAGGTACTTTGTGATTGTTTCACTTCAACATAATAATGAACCTCCTTTCATTCAGTACATTACCTTGGTAATGACAGAATTTTGTATAGAGATTACAGTACTACAAAAACAAAATATTCACCAGGGTGCTGTGAATAAGGAGCTCTACTCACAGTGCTAATGTCAGATTTCTACAAAACTAATGAAGTAAGTATTTTACTAGCATTAAGCAATTCAAGAATATCTAGAAGGAAGTCTTTACTTAAAGACATTTAAACTGAAGTTAAATGCAAACATAATGCCAACATAAAACACAGCTTCCTCTCCAGCATAGATCAATAGATATTGTAGAGCATTACCTTTTTTGCATTTTGAAAATATGTACACAGATCCAAGTTAATAGTAAAAGACAACCATGAAGTATGAACAAGCAGTTTGGAAGGAGAAGGTACTGAAACCAGTGGATACAAGATCAAACCATTTACTGAAAACTAACTCCAACAAAATTATAACTGAATTTGTGAGGAAGGAATGAAAGCAGGAGTGAGAACTTCAAAAGTCACAGAAGGGACAGTAAACAGGTGACTCTGTGCCACAAATGCAGGGAGGTTGGAGGCAGGTGCATTACTTACTCCAGTGATTTAACAAGTTACTCATGTGCATCCTGACCACAGGTGGGAACACACGATCCGTCTGCACACACAACCAAGAGACACGGGCAGGGGTTAGCGTGTCCAGCAGCTGGAGAGAAGCACACACATACACATGCAACAGTGAGCTAAAGCACACGTGACAACATGGTAAGCAGCATGAGCACACACTGACACATGGCTGTTTACATGGGCACACAAGTTATGACATAGACAGACACGGATAGGGATCTCCTGGATGTGTGGGGATCCTGCTGGACAACGGGAGGAGACAAACAACTATTGACACTGAGTTCCACAGTCATGTGTGGCCCCGGGGAGTGCGTTGTGTGGCCAGGAGGATCTGTTTTATGGACCACTTTGCTACATTGGGCCATCTGCGGAAATGAACGTGATCCTACAGGGCAAGCAGTAGAGCAAAACGCTGTATTGGATCGTAGAGCAGTCACCGTTCACACCGGAGATATAGCAGAGATCAAGTAACAGGTAATTCAGCTCTCCGTGAACAGCTCCCTTCTGCCCTACCTGTCCTCTGTACTTGTGGGCCTCTAAAACACAGAACCATGTATCAAATAACGCTCATTTCATGCTGGACCTCTCAGCACCATCTAAAAATGTTAAATCCAAAGTGTGAGAACATTTCAATGTAACTAATGCCTACATAGAGGGCAGCAGGTGGGGCAGAAGTTACAGCTGCTACCTTGGACTTCAAGAGCCCAAGTTCGAATTCCACCTCTAGCTGTAGCTCCCTTCATGAAGGTGCTTACACTAAATTCCCTAAATTGGTACCATCATAAAAATGACACCGCTATATAAATGAGTACATAAATGTAAATAGCTATGTTCAACGGAGTTTGACAGTATATGCTCTTCTACGTTGCCCATACAAAATTAAATAAATAAATAGATAGATAAATAAATAAAAGCAATAATAATAATGGGAAAAGAGAATTATGTGAACAGGAGTGAAAGGCTCACGTCAGCTGGGTTACTGTCCCTGTGTAGAAATAAAGTGAAGCTGAAATAGAAATAAATGTTCCGGTCGTGTTACTCAAAGGATTTCTTCACTGCAAAGAGAAAATAATTTCGTCATAATAATAATAATAATAATAATAATAATATGTAAGTAGGGGGGGATCAAAGCAAGCTAAATATGTAAATAATTAGCATTTACTATTTAGTCAACTTTCTGAGTTCAACCTCGAAATGACACGTCAAATATCAAACCCTGGAAACGGCAAATAAACATTAAAGTACTTACAGCGCGACGCCTCAGGAACTCCCGGCGCCCACGTATTGCTACTTGATATGTCCAAAAAACAGCGTTATTACAAATAAAATAAATATCTTTGGCCAGATTCTTGTCCAGCTTTGTCACGGTACTGCTCGTGGTGCGCTGTCTGTAGCCGGCGCTCGAAACTCTCTCTCTCTCTCTCTCTCTCTCTCTCTCTCTCTCTCTCTCTCTCTCTCTCTCTCTCTCTCTCTCTCTCTCTCTCCCACCCCCCCGCACTCGCATGAGTAGGATCGTCAGATGCTAGGAAGGAATGGGTGCTTTTATTATTATTATTATTATTATTATTATTATTTCAAAACCACATACGCAGGTGCAGCTCCCCTCTTCACAGCGTCATCGTGAGCAGAGTCTGCCGCCCTCGCCAGCAGGTGAAATCACTTTGGCGACCGGAAGTCTATCCACGGTGATAACGGTGCAAAGGTTGTAGTTTCACCAGAGAAACGCAAAGCAAAAGTATTGAGCTAAAGTTCTGAACGCGCCGATTTTTCAACATTTTCGACTGAAGAATAGTATTATATAACTGCATACAGTAGTATACACTCTTGTATAGTATTCCATTATATTTTATGCGAGCAGAAAACTCTGCTCAGCATTTTAAATGGAACAACAGACGACATTTCAAGATGTGCCCCGGATCGCCGCGACTCTGACCAGAAACCGGCGGTTACTAATGGATGGATGAACAGATAATATTGTCGTGAGTGCAGATCTGGGTTCCGAGGGAGACACTGACGATACCAAGGCAGCTTTTGTAAGACAGCGTTTAATTTCACAGTTCGGAAGGGAACCTGGAACATTTACTCTTAGTTTCCACCACAAGTTTATTCAACCACTAAGCCCACCCATTTCGCCCACAGACAATGACCACCCACACTCCCATCCACAACTGCACACATTCACAATACAATATTACATTACTCTCCTGCTTGTAGTTCCATGAATTGCCTGTGTATAGTATTTAATATCTGTGGTACTAAAACTTGTTGTACAGTGATATTGGGGGAGTGAAATGAAGGCTGTCTAAACAGTGGGTGGCACACCCCCCCCCCCATGACCACCTATAGTACCACCTCAAAAAAATAAGGGCAAACATGAGTAAGAAGGGACAGGTCAGGAGAGGTGACACCTGAGACAGCAGCTGAAGGCCGTGGTGTTCCGCCGTGAAGGCCGCACTTCGCCATGGAAACCCAGGGTGGGTGGCAGTGTGTGGGCAGGGCGTCTGGCTGGCCTGGGCCTACAACCTACCACCAGCCGCTGGGTGCAGTGGGTGGAAATGACGCTGCTCAGTGTGGTAAAAACAGCACCACCAAGATGTCAGACCCGAACCATTACACTCTTTTTTTGTCACTCGACACCATAAAGCAGGGTTCTTAGATTTATACAGGATCGGAACAGTGATGCAAATAGCATGAAAGAATGACTCCCTTTGTAATTCCAGTATTTTTAAAAAGCCAAAAGGAAGAGCAGTTCAAACCTGGAAGGATTAATTTGGGTGGAAATCTGGAATGATATTAAGATCTGTCACAAGATTTAGGAAGAAGTGGAGACGTTATACAGTACAGTGCAGAGACAGCTTGCCATCTAGTGGTGAACAGAGAGCAACACGGGATGCGCTCAGTCCCCAATTTGACATTAACGTGTGTGTGTGTGTGTGTGTGTGTGTGTGTGTGTGTGTGTGTGTGTGTGTGTGTGTGTGTGTGTGTGTGTGGGTGGGTGGGTGTTTGTGGTTTATGAAGCACTCGTTTCTTCCTAATTGAAGTAAACTGTAATTACTCACTTTATTTATATTTATTCAAAAAAGTATGCATTGCGAAAATGCAATGTGTAGAAATTGTGCAGGTGCAAAAATAAGTGAACCCTTAATTCTACACCCGACTTCAAGATAAAACGGGATCAGGTGGGTTGGTGACAGTTTAATCAATGAACCAAGCTAACCAACAACAATAAAGGTCTGATGTGGTTTTAAAGAGGAGCAAACATAAATTTGTAAGAGAGCAGGTCAGTTACTGTTCCTATGAGTCTAGCATCTAGTTTTGAACTAAGGAGACATCAGTAGAACTGAAGTATAGTGGTGCTTGAAAGTTTGTGAACCCTTCAGAACTTTCTATATTTCTGCATAAATTTGACCTAAAACTACATCAGATTTTCACACAAGTCCTAAAAGTAGATAGACAGCCAAATCAAACAAATAAGTCAAAAAAATTAGACGTGGACATTTATTTACTGAGGAAAATGATCAAATAACACATCTGAGAGTGGCAAAAGTATGTGAACCTTTAGGATTAGCAGATAATTTGAAGGTGAAATTAGTCAGGTGTTTTCAATCAATGGGATGACAATCAGGTGTGAGTGGTTGACCTGTTTTATTTAAAGAACTGGGATCTATCAAAGTCTAATCTTTACAACACATTTGTGGAAGTGTGTCATGGCATGAACAAAGGAGATTTCTGAGGACCTCAGAACAAGAGTTGGTGATGCCCATCAGGCTGGAAAAGGTTACAAATCCATCTCTAAAGAGTTTGGACTCCACCAATCCACACTCAAACAGATTGTGTACAAATGGAGGAAATTCAAGCCCATTATTACCCTCCCCAGGAGTGGTCGACCAACAAAGATCACGCCAAGAGCAAGGCATATATTAGTCCACGAGGTCACAAAGGAACCCAAGGTAACCTCTAAGCATCTAAAGACCTTTCTCACGTTAACTGATGTTCATGAGTCCACCATCAGGAGGACACTGAGCAAAAATTGTGTGCATGGCAGGATTGCAAGGAGAAAGCCGCTGCTCTTCAAAAAGAACATTGCTGCCCGTCTGCAGTCTGCTAAAGATCACCTGGACAAGCCAGAAGACTACTGAAACAATGTTTTGTGGATGCATGAGACCAAAATAAAGCTTTTTGGTCTAAATGAGAAGCATTGTGTATGGAGAAAGGAGAACGCTGCATTCCAGCATAAAAACCTCATACCATCTGTGAAACATGGTGGCGGTAGTATCATGGTTTGGTCCTGTTTTGCTGCCTCTGGGCCAGGACTGCTTGCCATCATTGACGGAACAATGAATTCTGAATTATACCAGCAAATTCTAAAGGAAAATGTCAAGACATCTGTCCGTGAGCTGAATCTCAAGAGAACGTGGGTCATGCAGCAAGACAACGACCCTAAGCACACAAGTCGTTCTACCAAAGAATGGTTAAAGAAGAACAAAGTTAAGGTTTCAGAATGGCCAAGTCAAAGTCCTGACCTTAATCCAATAGAAATGTTGTGGAAGGACCTGAAGTGAGCAGTTCATGGGAGGAAACCCACCAACATAAGAGTTGAAGCTGTTTTGTTAGGAGGAATGGTCTAAAATTCCTCCAAGCCGATGTGCAGGACTGACAAACGTTTAGTTGCAGTTACTCTGCTGCACAAGGGGATCACACCAGATACTGAAAGCAAAGGTTCATATACTTTTGCTACTCACAGATATGTGTTACTGGATCATTTTCCTCAATAAATAAATGACCAGGTCTTAATTTTTTTTTTTACTCGTTTGATTTGGTTCTCTTTATCTACTTTTAGGACTTGTGTAAAAATCTGATGTAGTTTTAGGTCAAACTTATGCAGAAGTATAGAAAGTTCTGAAGGGTTCACAAACTTTCAAGCACCACTGTAAGTCTGTTCTCTGGACAGATACTTCAATCTTGGACTTATTTGCACACAAGAAGGTGGCCCTGGTTTGGTGAAGAGTCAACACAGCCTACCACCAGCAAAACCCTATCCTTACTGTCAAGTATGGTGGTGGGCTTGGGGCTGTTTTTCTTACTCTGGCCCTGGGAAACTTGACCTAATTGAGGGATCTGGAATTCTGGAAATATCAAAGAATTCTTTAGAACAGTATCAGGCCATCACTTTGAAAAGTCAACTTGGGCACAAAGTGGTTGTTTCAACAAAACAGTTGTAAACATTCAAGGTAGTCCATTAAAGAATGGGTAAGGAAGAACAGTGTCTATTCTCTGGAATGGCCAAGCCAAAACCCTGACCAGAATCCTATTTAAATTCTGTGGCAGAAACTGAAAAGGACTGTTCATTCAAAGCTTGCAGAGTTGGCAGAGTTTTGTAAGAAGTGGGGGGTAAAATTCAGCAAGACAGCAGAGAGTGGTAAGTGGTTTAAAAAACCCAACAGTGCAAAGTCATTGCTGCTTATAGGAGGCTTATTGGCTCCTTGACTTTTGCACACTAGGATATCTGGTGATTTGTTAAATATCAGCATATGACTTCAAATCCCTTTTTATGTGTGTGATGCCACTGGACAGATTTTGATGTTGATCCAACCCAAGGAGCAGTGAACTGAAACACTTTTTGGATGTACTTCTCAGGACACAGGAAAGACACTGTGCTCTACTTTTTCCACATATTCTGCGTTCCAAGATTTTTTTTTGCAGGGAATTCAGCCTGCTGGTTTTACAAAGGTTTTGTTTTAAATATTGCAATGTACATATTTTATTTTAAGACTCTAACGTATACGTTATCCTGAGTTTGGTAAATATAAACATTGAATTTGTTCCCTCAATCTCTGGCTCCGTTATTTCTAACGGTTGGGTGAACCACTCCTCACGGACCTTGAGAATCTTCTAATCTGCCCGTCTGCATCAGTGCTAAGTGTTCCCTGCAGGTTACACACATCCACATACTCCTACTGGACACCTTGCAAATAATTTTCTGTCAACAATATGAGGACTTCCCTGCAGCAACAGAAAGATCCAGATCCACTTTTTGCCAAAAAACTCTCCCAACCTATAAACTCCAAAATAAAGCAACATTAAACCATGTCCTGTCCCTGTCTCACTGTTGTACTGTGCTTTTGAGAGAAGATTATCATATGCATAAGTGTGCTGTAACTGTCTGTGACAATTAAAATAACCTAATTTTAAAAAAAAAAGGTTTTTTTGGGGGGGTATTACTTGACCAGGGAAAAGTGGTAAGTTCAAATTAATGTTTTCCATTACTTTTTATGGGAAATTAATTCTGCTATGTGTTACTTTGTCATAAAATTCAGTTTTTTTTTTATATAGGCTGGGCTGTCTTTTAATGATCATTTTTAGATTTATTGATGAATCATTAATGTGAAACCCTCACAAAAATATCCACGTCAGTGTATGGGAATTTCTTGTTATTCAATTTGTATCTGAAACTAGACCAAAAAAAATCAGTTTTTTTATTTTCTACAACTGACTTAAAAATCAGCAAATGGAAGAAAAAATTAAATTTGAATTTACTCTAATATAATTTAATATGAATATTTATATAACAAACAAAATTCATGCAGTAATTTTCTGCGGGCAAAATTTTTTCACCAAACAGTACAAAACAGTTTCACAATTCAAAAGAACATTACTTTTAAAAGGAAAGTTTGCTTATTACAGGCAACCTTAAATCATACAATAGACTGCTGTGTGGTGTTTCTTAAAGTCTAGATTGAATATGAATTAATAATTTATGAAATAACTGGCAAAACTGGGTATGTTGACATGCTGTGGCAGAACACGAAACTAACAGAAAGAGGTAATGGAATCATTATCAAATTGACTTTGTTGCACATTCATTTTGGCAATACCAGCTCCTATAAATGAATTTGTATTGGTTATATAAAATTTACTGTAATACATTAGTAATGTTAAATGAAAATGGCAGTACACTTACATAAATGCCAGTTGTTTTCAGTTCTGGTCCTTAGAGTCATACATACTGTTTCCCCCCCCACTATTAATGACTGTCTTCAAGAATGTTATGTCTCGGTATTGGTATGGAACAAACTGCATAAATCAAAACAAAATGAACATGCCAGCTGAAGAGTTGAGAAAATACAGAACTGCTGTTAATGAAAACATTTTATAATCAGAATTTTTTTTACTTCATAAGGAAAAAGAAATTACTTGTGGTTTTATCTTTTCCTGGTGACAGGTACTTTGCAGTTAAATTATCAGTACTCTACGAGTATTTTTAGCTGAGCATGATTTATGTTGTGCCATTCATGCAATACAGAAAATGAAGTTTACCAATTAGGTTTCAAAGCCACTGCGAATAAAAAAATAAATTAAATACGCCTAAGATAGGTCTGAAGTACTAGTTATTGTTGGCTGTCTGAATGTAGTATGCTGAAGATGTCACTATTCATTCATCTTCAGATTTTTTTTAACCAGTGCAGGCCTCAAGAGCAGCAGGAGCCTATTGTGGTATCACTGCGTATGAGACTAGTTACATAAACCGTGTTTAAGATTGATTCTCGGTGGTATTTCTGACTGAGTGAAAACACAAGGACACCAGAAACTCAATGCACAAGGATTTTAACATAGCGCTCTGCAGATGGCAGGTGTTAAAAGAGAACATTATCATTCATAGGAGTACAGCATTTAAACTGAAGTCACACCTGTGGAGCAGCAAAACTGTATAAATCCATACATTTGATTTTTCTCACAGCACATGCATACAGTCGTTCGGTCATTCCTACCTTCACCACAATATGATAAGCTAAAACTGTTCTAACCTCAAAAACCAATGTCATACAATAATCAAACTTAACATTATGTATATATTTACATAAATTTGTGATACATAAATAGCTACCGCAACACAAGAAAAGCAGGTCCCTGGGCAGGGAGTATGCAATGTCAAAGCTTAGTCAGCAGCTGACTTTTTGGCGTTTTTTTCTACACGCACCATTAATTATTTACACATTTAACATGTAAATTTGGCTTTCTGAAAGTCATGCCAGATTTGGATAAGCTGATCAGGCTGAAAGCCAGTCACAATGACACGCTCATAGTAAGTACACCTCTGATATTTCAGATGATAGATTTCAAACAAGTTGTGCATTGAGGTGAGACTGAACCCATACACAGGTTGTACACCCAAAACCCGCAGACATAATCCAACGTAGATGTCTTCAAAAGGAATTGGTCTTACAAATCTGGATGCCATGGAGATTTTCTTGCTGAGGTCGGCAGAAAACACATACCCGGCCCCAGAGACGTATGGAGGATACATATCTTCTGGGAAGACATCCTCGGGCATGTACCACTTGCTGTGCTTGTCCCTTCTGGGATGACCATCTTTAATGACTGACCCTGTAATGTAATTCTTCCTGGTGGAATTTGGAACTAGGAGCTTGTTGACCAGGTAGTCCACATTTAAGAAGATGTCTGAATCGATCTTCATGGCATATGATGCTTCCTGGCAACTAGAGGCCAACCAGTTCATTATCATCATGGTCTTGATGGTCAGGTTATAGTAGTTGTCCATGAAGTCCATCTGGACAATGTCTTCATGCTTCTCACTCTCTCTTTCGAGGTCTTCCTGGATAGATAAGTGATTTTCCCCAGTGGGCAGACCAACAAAGAAGATCCTTAGGAGGCCAACATTGGGGATGTGATCCTCCCAGCCCCATGTTTCCCTGATGGCATCTCTGGAAGCACGTTTGTCTGGAGCAACTGGAACCACCAACACCAGGAAAGGCCTCCTCTCCCTGCACTTGTCTGGCTGGTTGAGAACATACTTGTACGTAGACGGTGAAATCAATTTGTAAATCTCCGGAGCCACAGGGTCCAAACTTTGCACAGACATGGCATGCTTTCCACTGAGCCAAAAGAAGGCGACTAAGAAAGTGAAAAGCACCACAAAAACTAAAAATAAATTCTTCGCAAGGAAGATCCTGACCATTTCCTCAGGTAAACTAAAACAAAATCAAAGTTTTACCAACACACATTACCTTCTTCCCCGCAATGGCATGTCTTCTGTTGGTAATTTTACAGAAAATGTCACTGGAGGCACATGGAATTGACTGCTACGCGGGAGTCATAACGCGAGCACCTCGCCGTCAGTGACGCTTCCCGACGGGAAAAACACACTCCGGGAACATGGAGCCAGACCCGGAAACGTCCAGGCAGGGAGACGCGCTCCTGTGGCGCTCCGACCGTCACTACAGCTGCGTTTAATCCCCAAAAGCAAAGCGTCAAGGCGACAAGAAGCAAGATTACTTCTGGGACTATTTGCATTTTTTTAAATACAGTACTGTCTTCAATATGTCAACCATGTGCACTTGTTAAACCGTTTTTTTTTTGACGTGCATTTGTTACGTCAGTTCACTTTTATATGTAACGTACGGATTGATATTAATATCTTAAAATAGTAATGAGATGTGTTTCGGTTTAACTGTGGTTTTCCCGTGATTACAACTCCTAGCAACCTGTGGAGTGACTTCGAATGCAAGAGAGGGAACAAAAGTTGTTTTCTTTCGCTTTCTTCCGTGCATATTTGAGGAGCGCAATCACGTGCAAACTTCACGCCTCCTAAGATGGACTCGAATCCCTCAACTGGTAAGTAGCCCGGGTTGTTTGAAGCGATCGGCTTGACCTGCTGTGTGTGACTGTGCCTATCTGTGGTTACCCTGCAATGGATTGGTGATTTTTAAACTCAGGTTGTTCTTTGAATCCTTCCTGTTCTGAACCTTAGTTTTTGGACCCAGTTTGGAAAAGGTTGTCTTTATCTTCCTTTGGTAGTCACTTCTGAAAGGTTTATCGTGCAGTGCTTATTCTTATAGGCGTAAAGCCCAGAGTCAGTCTTGTTAGATAATCTTATTTGAAAGAGTTTAGTGTGAGAAATGTCTTCATAGTTTCAGCAATCAGAGTGATTTTTTTTTTTTAAACAAAGTTTGTTTTATTGTAATAAGGGTTACGGAGAAATGTCTGTTTCTTCACTGTTAAAAACAAATCCAAAACATAAACAAGCAAACAATCTCAAAAACACTGCAATGTAACTTAATTTACACAGGTTTTCAATACAGTCAGTGGATTTAGTCTAGTGGCAATGTTTTTTTTTTTTCTTTTTTTTTCCCCTATGGATTTTTTTTTTTTTTCAATAAGAGCAGGAATACTTGCACTGAAATCCTGGCTTCATAAGCAAACAATTTGGACACTACCATTTTATATTTTATGGTAGTTTATACAGGTCTTAATCCATTTCAGAAAATGTTTCCTCAGGTTCACTGAAAATTAATTAATAATGTTGAAAAAAGTGACCATTTTTATAGCACGTAAACATAATCCTTTTGTATTCCTGATGTTAAATTTTTACAATTTGCATAAATGCAGTCTCTCACTTTATAATATAATATGTCCTGCCTTAAATTTTGTAGAACAAATAATTCCACTTTTTTTGTGCCCTGCGGTTAATACATTGAGGGGTGAAAAACAGTAGCCCAGATAAATGTACTGGATCATCACTCAGTGCTTGCATGATAGCTGATGTACCATGTGTCAGATATCATCAACAGTTTCTTGATAATTTGGGTATGTGTAGTTCATTTGCATACCAAGTGGTTCTGTATATATACTTTGTTCATGGTAGACTACAATTAGATCTGAAGAAAGGGAGTGGGGCACACAAATTGAATGAAAACTAGGATGGGTGCAGACAAAGACTCTTCAGGCCTCCTCACTATGGACTGACAAGGCTGGCTGTCTGCCAGCAGTAAAAATACCTTTATGCTTGTTTTTGTGTCAGTCCATTTTAAATTGATTTAGTAATAGGTTAGAAACTGTTGTGGGAAAACAAAGCAAATGACTGAAACTGCATAGGTGAAAATGTACTAATTCTCTGTAAAGAGGCTCTGAAAATACAAGACCACAAAACAATCTGCCCTTTGTATGAAAACCAACTGGAGTACAGCACTGTGATCAGATGCAAAATGAAACAGGTAACACCAAATATTTGTTTTAAAATTAAGCACCAAACCTCACATATGCACCCCTCCATAAGAAAACTAATTTTTTGTACTTTATATTTTTTCTCATAAATTTTGGCTTATGAACAGACCTCCAGACCATTAACGTCTCCATAAGTTGAAGACTTGTTCTAATTATAATTTTCAGAAACAAGACTTGTGCCAAACTAGGAATGTTACAACTTCCATTCGAATTTTTGACATACATAATTTTGTCTCAAGAGTTCATATAATTCAGATGTGTTAATTGTGGTCATATATGGGAGTAACCAAGTTCTACCCATTCCAACAATTAGTAGTAGAAAATTTAAAACATAAGGTAATACTGAGGTGTTTTATTTGGGTAGGCAAGACTACCAAAATCTCAAAATATTTTGAGCCACAACATGTAGCTGTGATGCATCTCAGTAAAGTTTGCCTCATTGCAATAGTTACACTTTCTCAAAGTTCTTCTTTCCACAGGGAGAGGTATGCCTGTTTGGAAAGACCCTCTGAGCATGGATTCATGGGAGGGATGCAGACAGAGAGGTCTGGGCTCTTTGCAGAAGCTTTGGTAGTGGCGGGGGGGGGTAAGTAGATTTGGCAAGGGCAGAAGTGAGGCAGGAAAGATGGTGAGGTGGGAGAGTATCACTGAAGGTTTATGATCTTTTCCTCCTTCCTTCAAAGTTCCTAAAGTTGGATGGCCTGATCTTCATTTCTGCGTACTCAATTGAGTGTTCGTGGCCTTTCCAATGGAACCAGTTGACACCCTGGAACAAAAAAAGCAAGCTTTTTTAAAATATTATACACACCAAGAATTCATCACAGTAGCATAGAAATAGCGTAGTGTTTTAAAAATATGCCTAAATATATGTGTAAATACATGTTTGCTTCCTTATTTCATTCTCAGGCCAAAATGTTTACGTGGAGTCGCCTTGTAGGCTTACCACCCACAAGGTTGGACATGGTTGTCAAGTGTAACATCTTTTGAGTGGACAAACCATTAATAGACCAACATAATGGAAACAGGCTCTTGGGACATGGAACATCATGACATACTGATAAAGACAGGGTGCCACCATCTGTGTCTCTAGTCCTGCTTGTAGAAGGAGGGTCATAATAGGAAAGAACTGTCAGTCTAGTCAGAACCTGAATGGTGATTAGTTGCTGGAATGACGTGCTAGTCACAGACACTGTCTTCAAATGCAAGGTAGCTTACAAGTGTACTTGATGCTCTGGGTCAAAGGCCAATGATAATTTGGAGTTGTGTCATCTGGCTTTAGACCATTTTTCTGTATCCTTGGATGAAGTGGAGAGGCTGAACTGAACTGATCACCATTTGATAATGAAATGGATTGGGCAGCTAAAGACATTAGCAGATAAACAGAGGGCGTCAACTGAGTAGTAAAGGTGCCCTCTGATTCAGATGGAACATTTTTTGAGTTTTCTCTGCCTGTGGAACAATAATCATACTCTGTACCCTGCAAAAATACTGGAGGGGTCACTGGAATGTGTTAATTGTGGCAACGATAGTTCTCAAGAAAGGTGGCGTGGTGGCCCTATGCTGTTTTGGCATGGGTTTGAGTCACACCTCAGTTTAGGTGGAGTTTACAGGTTCACCCTGTGTCTACATGGGCTTTTCAGGTGCATCACTTTATACCCACACTCCAAAGACTTTTCAGGTTAATTGATCCCTCTAAATTGCCTATAGTTTGTGAGTCTGCCCTGAGATGGACTGGTGTCCCATCCAGAGGTTGTTCCATAGCCTAGTGTCCTATGATTATGAGATAGGCTTTGGCCTGTGGTGACCCTGCTCGTGATTAAGTGGTTAATAATAATGGATAGATGGAGTTCTAATGAAGGACTATGTTCATGTGCCCTTGTGTATTCTGCAAGAGGTGATGGGGTTAATTCTGCATGATATTCTATATATCTGAAGAAGAAGAATTTTGTCTGTATTTTCAGAAGTATTCAGTGTAGCTGTCAGGGTGTACTTTGTTTTGTCTTCTTTTGTGCCTTATGGAATCACAAGTCTGACCAATTGTTTGATGCATCAGCTGCAGGATTCCAAATGTGCAGAACTGTGGACAAAGCTCGCAAGTTATCATTTGGTCTATATCACTGTTTTCACTTATAGCCACAAGCTTTGGATGATGATGATAGAAAAAGATTCATGAGGCTCCTCTGCAGAATGGTGAGCCTCAGTCCATAACATTGGAGTGGAGGTCAGCGGTCAGGGAGGTCCTATTTAAAGATTGTTTTCTTATCGCTGGATAGGTATCTGAAGGGTAGGTGGAATGGAAGTTTATAATTGTTTTCCATCATTTGTAAGCTTGGGGTGTACCTGTTGTGTTTAGGCTGTCATAGGTCAGGTTGTGGCCTCACCTTGCTGTGACTGTTGTCTCCGTAACGGCCCATAATATTAACACGGTGGCAATTCTTGTACCAGAAGGCACCCTTGTAAGACAGAGCACAGTTGGTGACAGCAATGTCATTGTCGTGGTCATAGGTGGAAAAGGGGCGACCGTGGTGGTAGGTCATGGAGTCACCTGGGGGAAGAAGAAATGTCATCATTTCAAGTATGTCTACAGTGGAAGCACAGTTTTTCCATGTTATGTTGTCCACATCCATTTTTGGCGAGAAATGAGGTTAGTAACTTAACATCTTGTTGACAAGATGCTACCTACCAAACACTGGCTGACTAAAGCTCTTGCTAAACAATTGTGTGACTTCTTGCAGTTTTTTTGAAAGGTTCTTTTTTGAAAGGTGTACAGATAGAAATAAATCTCCTGTTCAGAGCTTGGATAAAACAGCTTCTATTTGTTTGACATTTTACTGCAAATTGATAAGAAATGAGATAGACTTGGAACTGCATTTAACATAGCGCAGCTGACTAAGACCTCTGAAGCTGCAGTAGGTGGAGGTGGGCAAGCCAGGAAGGTGTGTTGGTGTGGCATCAGAGATGAGGCATTGATGGAGGAGAGAGACTATCTGACCTGTCAGCACCCACATTGTATCAAGTGCACAGGACAGGGTTAAGCACTCAACAATGGGCTGTCTGACAAGTAGATAGTCATTAACTGTTAGGGGTTGCATAATGGAAGAACTCCTTAGGTGGTCTAACTGGTAGTGACACATTCCTTGTGGTATGAGAGCAAGAGGCGAGGCTGATTTCCCCAGGGGAAATAGCATGGTGGGAAATAAAATAATGGGAGCAAGATAATGGGGTAAGACTTTACTATGTGCAGTAAGCTAAAGATACCAGTATAGAAGTATGCTTCAGTTGACTGGCCTCTATGACTGATTCTGGCTCGTAACAGGAAAACGTACCAGCTGTGCCACTGTAGCCACCCACGTAGACCTTGTAGCGACTGCGTGGCTCAGAAATGCTAAACTTATCATACTGGGCATAGGCTGTTTCTCCTTTGTCGCGGAGGTCAACTCGCAGCTCATACTGGCCAGTGGATGTGATTTTGTGAAGGTTGTTGAGCCCTAGAGAAGAAACACAGGCATGGTTTTATCATCAACAATACATAGAAGGAAATCTGGTCTCAAGCCACCTTTTGGGTCATGCAGCTTTTTTTTTTCCATAATTTATTCCTCATTTTAACATACGAATTTATTTTAAAGAACAATGCGAGAAGATGGTAAACGCTTCATGTGCCTGTTTGGCTGGAATGTACAGAAGTGAGTTTCACAGGTCCTGTGTAGAACAGAATGACAGTTTTCAATGGGCTTGTTTAGGGCCGCAGCCAATAAGAGCGATTAAAGTCAGTACCATATAGTTAATAAGGGCCAAATTTCCTTGGAACAAAGTCATAACAAACAGGAGAACAAACCAAGCCAGAATTCATCATTCATGTCTCCAAACCCGGCTGTGTAATTCCTCCAGTTCCGGAAAAACTCCACTTTGCCACTTTGACGCCTGACAAACACCTACAGAGGTGAGAGCAAAGCTCAGGCAAAATTTTTTAGAGAGGAAAACAAAAAATGCAGATTAGTCTGGTTAAAAAAACCAAGTAATTGCAGGTGTTTGAAAGTTTTCTCCTGTGTTCAGGAGCCATGAGCTTAGTAAGAACTACTTTAGTAAAATACTCTCTCAAGCTCTTGATGCTACAAATGGTTGAGTTTTAAATGTTCGAAGATATAAGCATTTTCTAGCATGTTTATTTTATTAGCCTTTTTAACATCTTTTTCCAGGGGATTCTGTTTTTATGGAGGTAATGCATACTGTGTTGATGGAATTGGAAAGAAGAATAGCAATCAGTAACAAGATTACAAAATGCTGCATAACTGCAAGTTTATAGGATGTGTAGGGCAGAAATCTGCTTAGTAACTAGAGATTATTATTTTTGGTCACTTAAAAGGGGAAAAAAGAAAAAAAATTCTTTTCTATGTGGTTCTGGTGCTTGGGGGGGGGGGGTGTTGTGATGTGTGGGACAGCAAGTCACTCACAATCCAGCCGCCACCATCGGTATTCATGTCACAGTACACCTGCAGTGGCTGATTCTCATCTCCACTCAAATATATGGTGTAGAGTCCAGAGGTGCTGTCACCATTGAGCAATACCTGGGAGCAATCCTTTGGGTTTTTGTATAGCACACCAACTACAGAGAAACACACATTGAATTATTTATAAAATGACTACATATTCTTTTGCCACAGCTACCATATGGCTTAATGTTTCACAAAAATATTTTATAAACAAATGTCTTTTTTAATTTATAGGCATAAGCTTTGTAACAAAAAGAATGGTGCTGTGTAAGTTAATTATTATATAGTATCAATATAGAATTAGTCTGGGAATATTGTAAATCATTTGTTTATTGCAAAAAAGACTTCAAAATGTGTGGGTTTTCATGAAATTCAGAGGTCAGGGCATATGTAGTTTAGTGAAAGCTGAATGTTGTGTATGAGGGGGTCGTGGCATGAACTCACTGGTGGTGAAGAAGGTGGTGACAAAATGGCTCCGCTTGGGCCCTGCGAGGGCCAGAAGTTGAACCTTGTGCTTGGTGGAGCTGCTGAGCTGAGTCATGCTGTAGGAGGTAGCAGTGGGGCCCAGCACAACTTCCTGGACAGAGATATACCAAGATGTACTGTCAGGAGGTGAACTCATTTTAGCATGTTGTTAAATGTTGCACTGAATTTGTGATATGCATGGGTCTTTAGGAGATGTGTTAGAGAAAACCTTGCAAAAGATATTACACTGCACAGATGGCATTTGAAAGAAACTAAGATGCTGACCTCGCAGCACTCCTACCCTGACAATGCCATCGGCCGACTCGAAGCTCAGGACATAGCCAGTGATTTCAGCCCTGGGAGGCCTCCAGGTAAGCAACGCACTCTCTGCCTGGATGTTACTGACTGCAAGGTCCTGGGGGGCATCCACATCTAGGTGGAGGAGATGAGGTGAATTAATTATTTAGTTAGTTAATAATACATAGTATCACAGTCTTCTTTTAAAACATTTACCATTCCTTTAGCACAATGTTGCTTTTACTGCTTTTGTTACTGTTTTACTGCTCAAATCTGAGTAGATAAGACTATCTTTTATTGAATGTGGGTGCAACAGCACCTCTATATGAGTGAGATTTAAAATAGTACTGTTTGTGGATCTGATGCTGGGGTACAGCTTAGGGTGGGAAAGGCAAAAGTTTTAAGGTTAGGATGTCATGACAGCTTGTTTTTAAGCGAGGTTACTAGCAATGCACATATTTGGCTCAGAATGCTGGCAAAACCTTTACTGTCCAGGTTTTTGAGAGAATGAAGCTGTGCTCAACTCTGGGTATCAGAGTAAACTCACCGGTGGTGAATTCAGTGGTGGTGGCAGCACTCTTGTGGGCCTCTCTCAAAGCATACACCTTGACTCTGTACTGCGTAGCAGGGATGAGATTGTTCATCTCAAACTCCACAGTGTTGCCGGAAACACGTTCCATTACTGGGGGCACTGTAGACAGAACTGGAGCTTTACATTTCTCTCTTTCATTGCTATTGCTATCATACCCCTACACTACATCCCCCCTGCAGTCCTTATACTGTGTATGTTCTAAGCAAATGTGAAATAAACTGGGACAGAAACTTAAATTGCATAACTGTGATCTTCCTGTACACTAGGTGGGAATGCTGTTGGCGGTACCATACCTGTGTCAGCGCTGTATGTGATGACATAGCCATCCACGGTGGCGATGGTAGGCTGCCACAGTACCAATGCTTCTGTGTCTGTGATGTTGATGGCAGTCAGGCCTCGAGGCTTGTCCAGAGCTGACAAGAAACAAATGCATGCAATGATGAGGAACTATAATATTATTATTATTATTATTATTATTATTATTATTATTATCATTAACAACATCGTGGGTCCATGGGACTCACCTGTGGTAACCAAATCTGTTCCTGGCTGGCTCTCCTCCTGACCCTTCAGTGCAATGACAGACACCTGGTAGGTCATGCCAGGGGTTAGGCTGGCCAGCACAGTGTATGACTCTCCACCGTCTACAGTGATAGCCTTTTGACTTCCTGTGGACACAAGTGCAAGATTGAGCACATGACTACAAATTGAATGAAACAAACAATGATCTTTATATCTGAAAAGTAAAAACCACAACCATCTTGATAATGTGTGTTGGATATTTAATTGTTTCCATACTTTTTTTATTTTGCTTTTTGAAAGGATACCTTGAGATCCTCTAATTTGACATATTCTATACATTCAAGCACCACTAACATCTAAAAGACTGTAGTAGCACTTCTGCTTTCTTTATGAAGCCTCCTCCTGAACATCTGTCACACTGCCACCTCTACATCTGCAATCTATCTTATAAAAGTGGAAGAATCTGAATCTGTGTGCATTAGCTTGGAGACTCAAATTGAGAATTCAGTTCAGGACCACTGGGGGGCAGAAATGCACTGTCAATCATACTGTGCATCGTTTGATGGCAAAGAGCTGCTAAAAGCAATAGCAAGAAAACAAAGCTGACATAGTACCAGCCTGATGTATGAATGACTTCACAAGTCTCAGTAAATGGGAATACATTAAAATGGTTTTTTTTCGGTCTGTCATTTCCTAAATGCCTGAAATATGATGACCTTTTTTACGTTATTCTCCATAACTAGGAAAACCACCTTTGTCTTGTATGCCTTGAGCTATTCCAATGGAAAATATTGCCACAACTTTAATCAGCTTCATGCCACATTAAAGCTGTAGCCTTTCAGCACAGTAAATACAGGGCATCCAGACCAAAGTGCTTTTAACTGTTATGTAGCTGTGGAATATTCACATATACTTTTCATCATTAAGGATTTCCCCATATCGCCCCATAAAATCCTACACAAGCGCCTTCACCTGCTGGTCCATACTGCCAACTCACCTCCACGGACTGGTACGTAGGTGACCCGGTAGCTGTCCACATGGGCACGGGGCATGGTCCAGTGGACTGTGGCTGAGGTGTCGGTGACATCTGAGAAACGGACACCTTGGGGGGTGCCCAGAGCTTTTTGTCGTGAACACAAGCAAAAGAAGAGGAAAAACAGAAAGACAAAGTTATGACCCGTGTGGGTTTCACGCCAGCAAGCAAACTGGAATGGATCCCATCTGCTGTTCTTTTAGTTGGGAGCACTGATCCAGGGCATTATAGACTAACAAACCAAGGTATCTTCAAGCATCCAGTAGAAAATGTTTAACATTCTAATGATTTTTGAATTCTTGACAGTATATATAAATACATTGTAACAAAAACAGCCAAATAACATGAAACAATGAGGCACAAACACATTATTGTGACAGATTTCAAGCAGGTGATAAATCCAAGACAAAAACAAATCCATCCAGGGGTGAGGTTTAAAAATAAGATATTCTGGGAAAGTTGCAACATTCTAGAAAACATTCATCTTTCAAAGAAAAGGGTTGCTTTGCTTTGTTTAATAAAAAAAAAACTACCAAATAAAGTCATACAAGAATGAATGCAGAACTTCCAGAGGGGTACTCTGGGTCTAACTGAAAACATGGCTCAACCACACATTCCATTTTGGACTGTGACTCAGCAGACGATAGACAGAAAGAAATCTGACAGCTGAGAATGCAACCAAATCTGTTACCAAACCAGAGGAGAAAATACAAGGACAGATTCCCCGACACAAAAGTGTAGAATTACACTTAACTTGACATAACGTGGCAGTAGCTCACCTCTATCAACATCTTATTCTTATCAAATATTTCTCTGAGCAAAATATATACTTTCTAACTCATGAACATCTTCTTTAAGCTTCTTTCCCAGAAATAAGGGCAGCAGTTAGTGTAGCAGATTTATAACTTGAAGGTTTTTGGTTCATTTCCCATAGGGCTCTCTTGTGGAAGCCTTGAGATAAGCATTTGGATAAAAGTAGTATAAATGTTTCTTTTAACCTTTTCCCAAAATAGGTAACCTCTTATGAATTAAAGACAGTACACATTTTTACTTTTGCAGATGGTTAGTAGACGAGACAAAAAACTGAGCTGGAAAGGTAGAGATTAATGAAAAAATTAGTACTGGGAACTATATCTTACGAATATCTAATATCTAATGAACCCCTGTATCTGTAACAATAAAAGGTACAGTTAAGAAGAAAAGGCAGAAATGTAGAAATTAAGTTTTTTTTTTTTTTTTTTTCCTGCAGTCACCAGCGATGAACACCAGTACTGGTGAGAGAGAATACCTGTTTGAGCTACACCAGTTATGGACTGGGAGCGGCGTCCCAGAACCACCCCGAAGAGCTCAATTTCGTACTTGGTGCCTTCGGCGAGGCCTGTTAGGACCAGAGTTCTTTCCTGGCCGGAAGCTCCAAATTCCTCTATGTCTCCAGCTTTCTCAGAATCCCTAATTTTAATGACAAATTTATCGAAGGCATTCTTGTCTGAAGTCCAGGAGAGACGGAAGCTTTCTGGGGTGACGTCCGAAATGAACAAGTTATCCACTTCTGGTTCGGCTTCTGGGTGACAAGGGGATATATGCATTGTTTGTCTTTGTTTGGGTAAAACACTTTTCAAGGTTTTGCCAAAGATGGCAGTCCTTTATGACATTTATGCATATGTTTAAAACTGGTTAGAGAATATTAAATGGTCTTAGTCCTACCACATATGGAAAATAAAAGTGATTAAGTGTGGAGTATGGAATAGTTGAAAGGTTTTAAATCTGTCATCATTACATCTTTAAAAATTTTGGAACTGAAAGACTCATTCAAGAAGTTACAGAGTAAATCAACGATGTGAGATTAAGCAAAACCGTCAGTTAGAACAGCAAAAAAAAATCCGCACTACTACGGAATATATGAGTTATTGGCATTAGTAGTTTTAACAAGCAGGCAATAGGCACGTTTAATAAACTAGAGCAGAAGAAAAAAGACAATGCAGCAGGTGCAAATGGGCGGAAAAGTGGAATTTGTAGCTAAGTTGTGAATGATTGTCTACTAAGCACACAGTGTCAGGTTTACACATGTACCTAGTTGGTTTCACCATTAAAACCTTTATTAATGGCTGTAATGATCTGCCTCAATGTGTGTAATACCAGACACTGAGAATCTATCAGGGATAATGTCAGAAATGTTTGTTGTAGTTTGCAGGAAGCATCCCTTAATAAATGATGTAAAAATAAATACTTTTCTTTTCTTTGGAAAGGAGTATCGGAGAGAGGTAAGATTATACGGGCAACTGATGATGGCAAGACGTAATAATATGTTCTTAGCACCAGTAGCATAGTGAAGCAGATTGTTGTGACCATGTACCAGCCATCTCAAAAATCATTCATTTGAAGATGAACATTTAATTCTATGAAACCAACCAGTACCTTTATAAAAGAACACTTTTTTTTGCTTTTCAAGTCAGTTGCTGGAATGAATATATAATTCCCAAAATAGGCAAATAAATCGTGAACACCATTTTTGACAAAAACGTTTGTGTAATAAATAAATAATTGCCTCTTTGTAATAAATCAGAAACCAGACAAAAAGTGCATTTTTAGAGAATTAAATTTCCATTTTAGATTTCTCACATTTCTAAATGAAAGATGCCGTTGAAAACCTAGTCTTCTCATTAGTCATCATAACAGCCTAATTATGGTTATGGTTATCTTACCTATAAGTTGGATTTTTAATATTTAGTGCCAAGGAAGCCGAAATAAAACTTTGAAAAAACACTGTGAAAGTAATGCAGTGAACATTTAAATGTTTTGACAGTGCTGTTTTCAAGAAGCACTCAGTTACTATGAGGTACCCAGATATGTATATATTTGTTGAACAGTTTATTGGCTACAGCCGATCATAATTTTGAAATCTGGGCATTCGATGTGTTTTCAGGGGCAAATTGGATTAGTGTAAATACACAGGTACTTTAGCCATAGTTAAGAACAGTTCCTAAAAAGATCATAAAGATCTACTGTTGGCTACTCTAGTAGTTTTAGAGGACAGATATTAAATTTACATAATTTAAAACAAGAGATAAATTAATTGTTGTTTAAAATGAGTTGTCTGTTAAGGAAGCAGAGACCCCAAAGGTGAATTGTGCTCCACTAACCCTTCTATATCTCAGTGATTCTGTTATGGGCTGAAAGGTCTACCATCAGCTTCCTTTGACTTGTGTTTATGCCAACCCTCTTCTGCTGAGGGTGTGGAAAACAAAGCCAGAGCCACTGGGGTGTCAGTATTTGTAGGAGATTCCAGAACTCGTAAAAATCGCGGCTCTTTCAAAGGGTGCTGACATGTGCGTCCTGTCAAAACTACTAAATCCTCTACCCAGTGTGCCTAGCACTTTCTTGCAATCAGCTCAGTGCGATCTTGTAAAACAAAGTAGAGCCTGTAGTTGGGAATAATGGACGTTTTAAGGGTCAAAGCCCATTTTTGGAAAACACACTGGTTAGGATACAGTGAACATCACTAAGAGCTTAATGACAAGTTTCCCAACAGCTACAGCACCAGTCAAAAGTTTGAGTGCACTTGCTGGAAACTCCTCACAATGGATTCTGTTGACAAGTTGCAGCAAGAAATCCCCTGACATGTCATCCAGCTCTTTTGCAGAAGTTCAGTGAGAAGTAGGACTTTGCTTTAACTTGTCTGTTCAGTTTTTCCCAGGTTGCCCAGGTATGCTTATACTTTTGCCTGGTACTGTAAATGAGCCCAAAAGTAACAATGGATTCTTTTTGAATGTTGTGTCTGGTTTAAGGTGTTAGCCAGTTCTGACTTTCCAACATTATCACAATGCTCTGTTGACACACAAAAGATTTCTAGGGGTGACCTTTTTATAGTCTGATCAGCTCATTGCAAGTCGCGGAATACCATCAACGACTGGCATTTTTTTATGGATTAGGATTAACCAAATGTCAGCATTCATCTATCTCTGCCTTTTGCGCATTAGCATGCAGGGTTGAGTGCCCTCCACATTCAGCAGGGGTGTCGGTGGTCCCTGGGCTGTCCAGCCCCCAGAAAATGGGTGAAGGCCAGCATGAGAATGAAGGGATGTCTGGGGACTGGGTACTGGGGGTGCATACTGAACAGAGCCCTCCCAAGTAGTCTCAAAAATGAAAAAGGAGCAGCCCACTCCCTAACTAACATACCCTTGTGGCAATACCTCACTATTGCTGTTTTCTGTGTCCTAGTATCCTCTCATCTGACCCTCACCTGAGCAAATTGGAAAGTGGATTGTCTTTTAAAATGTTTTCTCACCGTGAAGAAGAACAGCGGAAAGACTTTATTCTGTTGAAGTAGGTAAACAGGTATGAAGAGCTCTTTGTGAGATTAAACCAAGACCATAAGTTGCCAGTCTATACGTAGTTATGAATGCACTCTGTAAAGATGGAAAGTGATAAAGTAAGTTTGTTGGATGGATGGCTTTACAAAATCACATAAATACCACTAGAATGTTGTGAAAGCTGAAATGAAATGATCACAAGGAGTCAATAGCTGTCGAAGACTGTGGAGTATTCTGCAATATTCTGCTACGCAACAGGGATGACCTTGAGGTATACCGTAGCAGTGGAAATTCTGAAAATGCCTGTTTGAAATCAGACTTTCCTAAACCCTAACTCTCACTGGAATTTGACAAACTTATGGTCCACTGAGATAAAATTCCAAACATCTGGCCTTAACTTTTGTAAGACAGAGTGAGCGAATACTCAAGTTATGATTCCCACTGTCTGGTGTGGAGGAGACGGTGTCATGGTCTGCAGTTGCTTTGCTGATCACCAAATCAGCAAAAGATCACGGTGGAACTCTACCAGTTCTATTTCAATTTCCATGAGCGTGGCTCTCGTAGCATACTTCAGAGGTATGCCATTTCTGTCTGAGGTTATAGCTGTTTGAGCAGTGGGTCACTGCCTGGATACTGACCTGCAACACACTTCAAAGCTATGCAAGAACTAAAGGAGGAAAGTGAAGAGCAACTCAAAATAATAACATGGATTCAAAAAAACACAGTTATGTCAGTTATGGAAAAAGTAGTTTCCAGTAATTGTACTCAAACCCTTGAACAGTACTGTGCACTGGTGAGGTGAATTGTTACGATGAGGTGTTTGAACTCAGGTGTAGGATGGTGAGAAGGAAATGTTGAAGTCTTGGAAATGAAAGATGCAGATATATTAAGGGGAGCCAGGCAAAGTGGTGTGGTCATGTAGAAAAAATGCTCAAGAAAAGAGGCAGAAGATCAGGAGGCATCGTGGGAATACCTGTGAAGGCTTCTACAAAGACAGGCTCTGAAAGCGAGCCCTGATACACCCCATACAGGTTGATTGTGTACAGGGTGCTTGGGGACAGCTGGGTGATGCCCACGCTCTGGGCTTCCGCAGGTAGGGTGTGGTTCTGCCCCTTGGCCCCACCCTCTGAATTTGTCACTTCGACCAGAAAGCCTTCGAAGGACCCATGCTCCGACAGCCAGGACACATTGAAGCTATCCCATGACACATTCGAGATGATGAGACCCCTCACTTGGGGTATCTCTTCCACTGCGTGACAAACACAGCAAAATCATATCAAAATGACATCAGTTCAAAGAGGGACATCCAATGACTTCTGAGCATTTTGTTCAGATTATATTTTTTCAAAAACTGCTGAGTATTTCCTGGTATTTAAGTGTAAGCTTTCAATACATGGAAAAGATTATACAATTCCAACTGAGGAAATGTATTTTTTAATAAAAAAAAGAGCACTAAAAACAGCAGTAGTGATAGATATGACTGAAAAATATAAAGAAGTTCTAAGAAAAAGTGAGTAGAAAGTCATTCATGAAAAACACATTTGGAAAACAGATCATTTTTGGCTTTGATGCTGTACAGTGAGTTTTGGCAAATTTCAGGAGGGCTAAAATTTGAAGGTGCAAATGCAAAGACATGTGATGCTAAAATAAAAATAAGATCTATTATTCTAACAGACGTGGAAAGAAAATGCAAAAAGCCAGGTGATGGTATTTTTTTTATAAATTACCTCTGGATGGTAAACACATTTATTTGCCATTTTGGCTTCATGCATGGCTCTCTTTGTTGCTCTTCAAAGCATAACGTACTTACTGCAATACCCTCGGAAATGTCTCTATTAGAGTGTCTTTGGCGCTTTGTATTGATTCTGTTGTAGATGCATTGATTCAGTCTTGTCCTTTCTCCTGGGCCTTTGTGGTCATTGTTCTATAAATGTCAACACTGCAACCCGAAAAGTCCCAACTAATATAATAGGAGGGCATAGAACCGAACAGAAAAGAATTTGCATTTAGCTGAAAATAGAAATTTTCTTTCTGCGTTTCAGTGTGTTTATGGTAACAAGTAAATTGTTACAGAATGGTATTTACCCTGTATGCATTTAATAAAGAAGTTTGTGGGTAAAATTAAATTTTGCTGCGCGAACTAAAAATATTACATCATAAATAAATAGGAGAAAAATATTGCATTATGAATGGTATAGACACACCCTCAAATACTGATGCAAGTCGGATCAACGAGTGATCGCCTAAGGCTTTTTTATGTGACATTTGGGTGACCTTCGCGTAACTGTGCTCTGATGGCCTGAATGTGAACAATTGAACGCTGAACTTGAAGATATCGCACCCAGACAGATGCTGTGTAAAGTATACAAGAAGGGGGGAAAAAAGGGACAATTAGTCTTGACAATTTTAGCGATTTCTTAACCAAGCTTTCTTTCTCTGTTCAGTCAAAATGGCCAAAACGGCTCATATCGCAGACTCTCTCATATTGTTTCCGATTGCATGGAAACGTATGTGAGATGTAAATCAAGAGACAGCGAGACCTCTGCTCTCCTCCATCCCTCCCCACCTCACCCCACCCCACTCCACTCATCACCAGCTCTGCTTCTGCCAGCTTTCATTTCAGGGCCCATTAACGTCCACATGCACCTTTGTCATCATGCAGCAGCCTCTGTATTAATGGTTTTGAACAAGCCATTAATGTCCCCGTTTTTGGAGGTGCCACATAGTCCGCAGGGGCAGAAGTACACGGCGCACTTCAGAAAAAGCAGCCCGGAAACCATGCAGTAGTGGGCAGGCGGGCCGCACGTGGCCACCAGGTGCAGTCGAGTAGCCCGTTATTATCCTCTTTTGAAACACATTTCTGTAGGAAAGCGTAGATGAAATTAGGGGTGAAGAAGGAAAAAAGAGCGTATGAATTAAGTGACATTCCCCACAAAAAGCCTGACAGAGCTTATGATCCCTCATAAAAGCTCAGTTGGGGGAAGATGGTAATGCAAACAGCGCATTATTATTGCAAACGGGGGGCTGTCTCATTCGGCTAATTTCCCTTAATTGACCTATCCAGGTGGGATATGTATGTAACATGTATATGTAAACAGAATAGGTATAAAACCAAAGGTATTTTTCAGAAATTGAAGCAATTTAAATCTTGTTAGTTTTCAGTGGGTATCACTTAAATCTTTGACACAAGATCAGATAGATCTATCAAGCTCCGGCCTAAGAGAAATCTAATTAAGATGTGATCTTATTTTCTTGTATCTTTTAAGGCCATCTTCATGTACGCATGTTGTACTACAGCAAATCGCTTTGGCACATAAAATAACATTGTGATGTTTCTCAATCATTTAAGAACATATTTAAACTTGCAAACTTTTAAAGTTTATAAAGGCCTGTGAATGAAGATTTACAGCTCTTTATGGACATCACAAAATCAGTATAAAATGTTAGGTACCAATATTTCCAAGTCTCTTCACATTACGTTTTTACTTGGCCTCTTGACATATTCATGACTGGTTTATATAAGCAAATTGTACATATCTATAAAGCTATATCTATAAATAAACTTGCTTTTAATCTTTGAGATACTTTTAAGTAGACAATTCAGCTCCTTAAATAAGCAATTTATAAATGATTGCTTATTTATAAATGACATGATATATTTTACTCAGTTTTAGTTATTTAAAATGTAAACCTGTCATATAGCATTTTTTGGCTACTAACACCAATTGAAGCTCATAGGTTTCTGGTTGACAAAAATTTAGTGATTTAAAAAGCAGATCAAAGTCATAGTTGTGATAATTGAGAGGATGGAGACACAGATCAGAAACTGCAGGGTGAAAGGTTCCCTCATGAGGGGTCTACTAATGGATTGGGGGTGAGGGGGGACTAGTTCTCCTGAGCAGCATGTCTTTGAAATATTAATACAAACCAGAGAACCAAGGAATCCCACACCAACACAGTTCTACAAGGAAATGGATTTAAAACACAACCCTCAGAAAAATACTTGCTAGACCTCCTCATTTTATAGCACATCTAAAAAATATATATTAATTTCCAAAAACTTAAAGCATACTCACAATATTTGAGCAAAATAAATTCTTTTGACTTTAAAGCAGTTATAAGTATGGAGATATGAGGAGCTACTCAGCTTTGGGGTGTCAGTCTAATTACTTTTGAAGACTTTGAACAATTATTTCATGTTTAGAATTTACGAATTACTCAGTGTTATGGTAATCCCTGATAAAGTATTCAACATTTCATTGACTCTGAAATTAGAAACTATTGGTTTCAAACCAACTTTTTGTTATTCATTGTTTTTCCTCAGAAAATTTGTCAGAAGTTATATATAGTATAAGTTTTTCACAGACAATCTGACCGTGGCTAATTCGTTTCTTGTAACCTTTTGAAAGACATGCCACATTTCACCAGTTTTTGGAATATTGATTGTTGCATACAAGGACTTACATGTCCTTTTCTAGTATTTAATTACGATTTGTATTGTGAGCGTTTAGGGTAATGTTGTAGTGGAGTTTGCTTTGTGATGACAGTTCTGCCTCCACCCTTTGCTGGAGCATCAAAGCCTGACCAGACAAATTATGTTGCCACATTACTGAAAAGGCTGTAAAAAAGTTCTAAGAATTTTTAAATATGACTTGCTGTATTTGAAAAACATTTTGCCAGCTTTCATACGACATTCTCAAAAAACTGCATGCAGGTGACTTTTGGGACATTGTTACTTGCAGCATTTCAGTTACATTATCACTTTTTATTGCATAATTATGACATTCCATTTTTGGAATTACATGAAAGCATGTTGCGCTATTTTGGGAATTAATGTAGCGTAATACCTCTCAATAAGACTACCTCCTATAGTGTGCTTTTTTATTTCTGCCCTTTTGGTAACTTAATGGAATTATTTATCATATTTAAAAGCACAAAAAATCGAAACTATTTATAATATTTTGGAATTTTGTCTTCTATCTGTAAAGCAGAGTGTTGTCTGTTTATTTGCTATTATAATAATCTGTTCTGTATTATGGTGCACAACTGCAGTTTTCCAACTCTCTTTATACTTTATAATTTATAAATAACCTCTAATAACACTGTTTCAGTAAGTGCTCCATTTCTGAAAACGCATGTAGAGCACTCCTACTAGGACATTAGTGCACTCCTCAAAATTATGGTCTTGACACTTTTTTTTAAAAAGAAAAAGGTCTGCCGTGAGACATGTTTTCACGTCCTGTTTGTCTGCCAGAAAACTCGTGTGACGTCTGGCTCTGACCATCCAGCGGCCTGGACAATGACATGCACAAGAGGTGTGTCAAACTGGGTGGATTATAGGAGCGATGGCGATGGAGACAATGTTTTCCCTTCAGGGAACCCTGCAGGGGGTTTCTTTATCCAAAAAGCCCCTGGGTTCATCCTGGTAGAATCACACATAAACAGAGGGATGTGATCATTATCATATGAATGGGCTTTGCATGGAGAACAGATCATCTCTCTTCAGCACCTTCGGCTACAACGGGAACAAAATTCAATAAAGCTCTTTATTTTGAAACCCTGCCAGCTTATCCCCCACATCCTGTCAATTAGACCACAGTCACGTAATTTAAGGGTCTCAACTCTACACCCTTCTCTCAGACATGTTTTTTAGTTGGATATTTGCCTGTCTTTTGCACAGCTGTGGCTGCCTTCCGTTGTTTCTGAAAAGTAACACCCTGCAGGTAGAAATGAAAGCTCTAGTGATAAATAGGGTTTTGCTAATAAAGGTGGCCTTTTTTGCAAAGAAACAACAGCATTTATTCTTTCCTGATTTGGGCTTCATTGACTCCTTGGTAAATTAAGCTAGTAAGTCTCATGAAACGAACAAATTAAAATATGTTACAAATATTTCCATCCACATCGGAGGTTTCACCATTGTGGAAGAATTAATTCTCCCACACCATGTAGTACCATCAAGTTAAAGTTGTGTGTTTAATTTATCCAGTACTGGATACGCTCCCAAGTGTGGATGGACATACTATGGTCTAAAGGAGATTTGCTGAAAGGCAATAATAACGTTAGAAGACAATGACAGAACCCACTATAGAGACAGCACGAAATTAAAACAGCAATTTAACTTTAGGCCGAGGGGCCTGGGGTCCACTCACCGGTAGAAGCCAGAAGTTCAACAGGTATGCTTCTTTGCTGTCCTCTCTCTGACCTCATGGAGATGGTGTACAGCATACCAGGGACCAGGTTTTTCAGAGTCACTGTGGTTATGTTGCCAGGGATCTCTATATCTACCTTCCTGCCATCAGCAGAAGTGTATGTCATCTGGTAGACACTGAACTTGGCCAAGGGCCTCCTCCAGCCGAGGACAAGAGTTGTCTCAGTCGCACTGATCACCTCCAGGTCCTTGGGCGCATCCAGGACTGGGGGAATGAGAAGTGGGCTTGTTTGTAAAACATGTCAATTTTGATCCACATGAATTCATACTGGTAGACATTCGTATGCGCCCATTCTTTTTCCTGTTGGTTTTTGGCCAATGTACAAGACAATTTTCTCAGTTTTTACAGAGGGATATTTTACTGGAGTAATTCAAAATGTATGTATCATAAAGGAATTGGCCTGGGAAATTTCAGGTATATTATCTTATCCATGAGACTACCTGAGGGTATGCTGCATATAACCTAGTGATGTAACAAAGCTACAGTACTGTGCAAAAGTCTTAGGCACCTGTGGGGAAAAATGCTATAAAGCGAGGATGGTTCCAAAAATATTGCCATGAATATTTATTAATCAATAACCCTTCTTAAAAAGTGCAGTAGACAAAAAAACCTCAATCAGATCAATATTTGGTGGGACCACCCTTTGCCTTTAAAACAGCATCAATTCTCTTATGCAAACTTGCATGCAGTTTAAGGTAGAGGTTGGTAGGTTCTTCCAAACATTTTGAGGAACTGACCACAGTTCTTCTGCAGACTTTGACTGTCTCTGCATGTCCTCCCAGACTGACTTGATCATGTTGAGATCAGGGCTCTGTGGGGACCATACCATCTATTGCAGGATTCATTCTTTTTGCTGAACATAGATCTGTATGACTGAGATTGGGTGTTTGAGGTCATTCTCAGGCTGCAGAATGAATTGGGAACAAACAGAAACCTCCCTGGTGGTAGATAAGAATCTACCTGTACTTCTCAATAGACAATGAAGTTGCATGCCTAAGACTTTTGCACAGTACTGTATGTCAGAGATATAACTTACAACTAAATCACACTTCCAACAAGGAACCAGGAATTCTTGGACAATTGAAATTCTCCTCGTTTTCCAAGCTGTTCTGGAGCTGTTCTGCACTCTCAGAACTGGCAAATGAAGCTAAAGTAACATGGTGACTTTTAGATTAAGAGTTTATGGATTCATAATACTAGTCAACAGTATGTGAACAAACTGGGAAATAGTTTTATGGAATGAAACGGACAGAACAATGAAAGCAAAGCAACATGCAAGTGTTCTACATCTCTGGGAATTGCTGTAGAACAGCTCTAAAGACATTTCTATTGCTTATCCACTCAAACTTATCAACTCTAATGAAACTTTTGATCAGTATTATATGAAATGGTATAGTTGGGCATAAGGAGGTTTCAGACAGTGAAGAGGTAAAACAGGCACAAAGAATATTCCAGAATTTTGACTCTCACAAGTAGCTGAGTTGGTGGTGGCTGGGGTGCTTTCACGCTCCTCCTTCAAAGCTGTCACCCCCATCCCATACTCTGTGCCTGGCCTCAGACCTGGACCACAGGAGAATTTGGGAAACACTGAATGAGACTCTGGCATGACTGAACCTCCTGAATTGTGGTTGTCCCTATGAACCTAAATTCTTTCCGTCTCAGCTGTGTTGAGCTGATTTACATACGATTTAAAAATGAGCAATTTAAAAGTGGTTTATTCAGCAGTGGTTCATTCGGTTTTTTGTTATGAAACCTTGTTTTGTCTGCATCAAAATCGCTACCTTCAGTTGTGGGTTTTTCACAGAAGTATGTCTTAAATACCCAAACCACATGTAAAGCTTTTTTTTTTTTTTACTACCTTTGCTTTTCCGCTGTGCTTGAGCTCAGGTTATAAAATGTTGATGGCACATGGAGGGGTGCTGTTGGTATAGAAACGGCTGCACTGGGGCTCTACACCAATATTTGCAGCCACTCGAGACTTTGAACTCCCCCCCCGTGCTCCTCCCCCTGTCTGAGTTGCATAGTTTAGTACGTTTATTAACCAAGCATCCTGGCCAGAAGCCTTCCAGCGTAAAATTATACTGAGTGTCATTATCAGTAAAATCACATGTGTGACGCCAATTACGGATAACCGCGAGAGGGAAAATGGCCAGTGCGGAAAAATGTTCAGTTCATACCGCTGCCGGTTGTAAAGAGTAAGTCATAAAGGAGACAAAAGATGTAAGTATATTTTTGTTTCCTCTAGTCTCCATAGTCCCTGCTCACAACTGTACTTGGTTAAGCAACCCAGATCTATCCATGAAGCATGACCATGAGAGCTGGAAAATTGCTCCCCATCTTTCAGACCGGTCTGCTATAGCCTTTTACACCTAGAGAAGCCATAGTCCTTTTAAAGGCCACGTACAAAGGCCCTTCATTTCCTTTTAGATGAAGTGGAGCCTTTGTGGTTGAGCAAACGTTTTTCACAGCACAAAAACAAAGCCGTCCATTTCAAAAATATCCACATTCAGTTTAATAATGATGATTTGGGAACAGCACTGGGACCACTTGACCAAAAGAAAGAGGCTAGCCAAAGAGGCTTTTAGACGAAATTATTTGCTGTTGGTTTAACAAAGCCAGGGTAGTAATTGGTTGTCCAAGTTAAAAAAGACTTTTTAAAAGGTTGCTTTGTACATAAGAAAAAAAACATGCTTACTTTAAGGTGACGCACAACACTACACGCAATATTTGATGTCTATGAACTAATTACGAAGTCAGCATTAAATTACTATGTACTGTATGTATACGTGCATACATACATATTATTTTTACCAAACTGACTTACGGAGATTATGATTTGCATATAGCTGAGTAGCAAGTAACAAAATTTCTTGTAGAAATTGTAGAAATGTACCAAAAACCTATTGCTTCTTTAACTGGTACCTCTGTTCATATGTTGCTACCTGTATCGGATGCCTTTTTGCACGATATCTGGTGTTTATGGCAAGCTCTGTGAGCTACGTGTGAACCTCACCTGTGATGGTGGCCTCTGTGAAACCCCGAGGTGAGCTGGGGAACAAGAGCTCACCGTGGGCTCCACCTGAGATGGGGCCATATTTAATACGATAGCTCTGCACATTAGCCCGGCTGTTTCTCCACTCCAATGTGATGCTTGTGTCTGTCTGGTTTGTTGCCTGTAGGTCCCTGGGGGCATCTAGATCTAAAAGAGAGAGTACAGGAACCACTTAGTTTGGAGCAGATGACACGTGGCTTTTTCAGTGGCATCTCACTTGGCTCAAAGAGGCAATTTATTCTCAGAGAACTATATATATTCATCTGAATTATAACTGCAAGAACAGTTTTGGAAGCATATCTTTACACAAGAATTATAGTCCCATTTATGACGAATAACCACCCATTTAAGGAATATGATTTTTGATGTACAAATGTTGAATTTACAATTAGATTTATTTGTTTAGCACTTTACCCCTAAGTAATATACAAATGAGAGTTTTTAAAAAAATGCATTTCACGACAGAGAAAGACCTTAAGATGCTGACACGTGACCGTCATTTTGTCCAAGACTATCTTTCTTACAGGTGCACATTCTACAAGTAGTTGCATACAGAACAGCATTGGAAAGGACATGCAAAAGTGGATTCAGCATTTCTGAGGAACAGCGGAATCTCACTCTACCACATTGTAGCCAAAGACTGGTCCCTCATTCCGTTACCTGTAAGGAAGGTTTCGTGCACTGGCTCACTGTAGGCTTGTCCCCTCCGTGACTTCAAGGAGACTTCATACTCTGTGTCTGGATCCAGGCCATCCACATGAAATAGGGTGTCTGTTGGGGGAAGATCTATGGCCTTCCGGTGTGAAAGATCTGCGATGGGTCCATAGAAGATGGTGACACCATCCACATGGGCCACGGGGTGGAACCAGGTGATCAGGGCCGTGGAGTCCGATACATCACGCACCTCTACCTGGCTGGGTGCATCAATCTCTAAGGAAGATCACAGTAAGGCATAAAAACTGACTTTATTCCGTGGTCTTGGACCTCCTTGTTTTGAAAAATTTCAGCTTGTTAGATTTTTGATTTACTTGAGCATGTTATCACCTGGTTCAAGATAATATTTACCTAACTGAATAGATTTAATGGCCTCTTGGGGCTGGGGATCAATAATTGTCCAAAAAAAAATCTGGAAAGCTTTCATACACTGTTGCATAGTTTGTGAACCGAACTGTGGAACATAACCCAACTCTCATCTGTAGTTTTGTACTTAGTATACAAATTCCCAAAACAATGCAAAATTAAAACATCTAACTATATTGTATATGTGATGAAATTCTCCCAGCTGATATTAACCAAATGTAAAACAGATATTAAGGAAACAGCCTGATGTTCTCCCAGCATCACATATAGTGTCATTCTCTCTCGATAGGTATATGATCTAGACAATAAAACACAACAGTCGATCATTTATAATAAATAGAACTCATAAATGATCAATTCCCTGTGTTGCATTGACTCTCAGTGGTATTTTAGTCACTGTGTCACTAGAGATGACAGTCTGTTTGTTTGACACAGTGCTGGAAAAGTCACCTTCTGCAACTGACTGATAACACATGAGAGTGCAGTAGAGCTTAGTGTTTAATGTCCCGGTGCTCCGACTGTCCCCCAAAGCAGAGGGAGGGGCTCTTCACACATTAATGCATAGTGGTGTTCGCTTCATACTGTGTCACTCAAAAATGTGGGGAATAGCAGATCTAGTGGTGGACAGAGAGCCAGAGGCAGGTAAGATCTATTGGGACTTTCATGAGTTGACATGTGGAAGTACTTTGTGGTACTCTGCAGTAGTCCGGTCAGCCCTCCATTGCATGCTTCATGAGCATAGATGAGCATAGAGGGCTTATTTTCCCCTGAAAACTCAACAGTATTCTGAGTTTTTTCACAGTTGCTCACTTTGGGAGGAGAGCTACCACTGTTTTTCAATTTCAGGGCTATTAACTGCATATTACCAGTGGTGCTTTATCATTCCCAATAATAAAAAAAAAACATTATGTCCTCTCTGAGATTTTCCCAAGTTGTTATACTCATCCTAAACAGCCTTTGTGTTCTCTGATTTAGTCACAGACTGTCTGTTCCTTGCCTAGAAGAATGCAGACAAGTTACATAAGATAGAGCTCCACTGGCATAAACCTCTCCTAGGCTGTGGATGTAAAACTGACTCAGTCTGCCATTCGGTAGAGTGATTACTAGTAATAATGCTGTTCATCCTTGTTTTCCATTGACATGGACCAATAGCCTCCATTCAACACTTTACGATCTGCAGCCACAAGCATTAGCATCCTCAGTGTGTGCTTTATAACAGTAACACACACACAAATGATGTTAAATTATAGGAAAATCTCGAGATTAAAAGAAAATGTGCAAGGCACATGTAAAATGGGTGAAATAAAGGTGCTGGAACTGCACCTACTCATGTGTGAGTGGCAGGCACTCAGGCTGAGCACTGGGAGCTGTGGAATTGAGACAGGGAGGGCATGTATGGAAAAAACACAGTGAACGCTACACCCCTGTGGGGTGGGGGGCAAGAGTACGTGGTATGAGCACTGAAGAGGTGCGTGAATGAGGGGGATTTTGATAACATTAATAACAAAGAGAGCTGACAAACAGTGCTGAGTGCACTATGTGCATGTGTGCTGTAATATTGCAGCATGAGTTAATGGGGCAGCATTAAGCAAGACATTACTGTATTACATTTATTGAATTATTATACTGAGGGCACTCTTCTCCAAAGGGAATGAACACCATTGTTTTTGTAGGTGCACATCTAGGGTGTTACTGCATAGCTCAACGCCCAATGATTCTGGGATAAACTTTGGACGGCGGCAGCCCTGACCTGGATATAGCTGTAAATTTTGATAGATGGATGGATGGATGGATGGATGGATGGATGGGTAGATGATTGTTATGTAATAGTTGCTTACTGAAGTAATACAAGGTTGGATGTGATATGTGGTACAGTGCAAATGTATGAAGCAGTTACGACATCTGGAAAGAAGTGGGTCTGAAAAAGATGCCTTTTGAAGCCCTTTCTGAATGGTGAAAGAGATTCAGCAATTCTGTGCAACAGAGACAGTTCATCCTACCACATCAAATCCAGAACTGAGAACCTAACCTATAAGCAGCCAGCTATGCTTTTTTATCCAAATGATAACAGCTGAAAAACCTGAACGTAATGCTGCCTTGCTGGACCAGGTAAGATGACCTAATGCATTAATGCATTTACTGAATACCTGTATCTGAAGCACAATTAAGGAGAAGTCCACAGTAGCCCAAATGGCAGCAACTAAAACGGATATTGACGGTGAGTGGTACACAGTGCCCTTACTTGTAAAAATGTTCTTGCTGGCTGCTGGTCCTCGAGTGCTGTTCTTCACCACCTGCAGCTTGACTTCATACTCCTGGCCTGGACCCAGACCAGACTGTTCGAAACTAGTCTCAGGGCGGCCCAGCACGTGCTCAATCTCTCCACCCTCCTCTTTCTGGAAGTTGTAGTGGTTGCAAAGTGGCAGAGAAAAAGTGCTATGTTACTTGTACAATGCAATGAGAATGAGCAAGGCAGAACGTGGAACATCTGCACTGTTAGCCATACGCTCATTTTCACTACCGATTTCACATGGTGACATAACACACTTGGAGAAGTGTAATACATCACTCTTTGAGTAAGAAGGAGATCAGATCTGCTCAGTTCCACAAGCTTTCTCCAAACAAAGAGGGTGATGCAGAAGAGACTCAAACCGGAACCTAAACTTGGATCAACACACTGCACACTTGGCATGTTAGCAGTTTACCCCAGCAAAACACACAATAAAATGTATTTTCTCCAAAGTGCAAATTTGTAATAATTGCTTCTCAATCCTTTCCCTAGCTTCCTATAATGTCTTGCACACCAGTAAATACCATGCAACACAAGTCACGTTTCTCTGTTTACAGTATAACGTTATGCTAGGTGATGTCTACGTGGCAGGATTAGCTGTTCTCCTCTTAATAAGTGTGTCATGAGTTAAGAGATGACTAAAAGACAGAACAGGGATTGTTTAGTGTGTTTTGTTAAGTACATTCCAGTTCATGTAGGTTTGGTCATGATCTTGAACGATCAACTGATTCAGAGCTCTATATTGGAGTGATGGTTTGAATGGTAAGACAAAACAGGACCATAAAGGACAAAAAGGAAGGAAGGTTTCAGTTTATGTATCAGTGGTCAATATGCCTACCCCACTTTTCTGTTCCTGTTTGCTGTATAATGTACAACTTAAGAAACAACTGCCACTTAGACAAAGAACTTTTCTCAAGCTTACAGAACATATGGTTCACGGTGGTTGAGAGTTGACTCAAAGAAGTCTATCATATTTTATTGGTTTAGTCAATAAATTAATGAAATAAATGTCAAGTCATTGGTAAATAGTAAATGATGGAGTAAAGCAAGTCCTTGGTATCCTAATTCTCTATACACGAATTTTTGCTATAATGAGTCTTAATGCCTATATATTGGTATCTGAATGAAAACATTCTCTGTAACAAATTTTTATCCAAAGCTTACTCAAGTAAAAAAAAAAATTAAAATGTGACTAAAAATCAAAATACATTAAAAAAATATTCACGTCTAAAGAAATCTGTGCCAAATCAAATGTATCAAACAAAGATGTGGAGGTGGGGTTTACTTTGATGCACATCTTTATTCCCTTTATTCAACATCTCATAACACTGAACTCCTACTGCAAACCTCGGTAACTGGTGTTTAGAACGTTTTATCAGGCTGAAATCGTGGGCTGATAGTTATATAGGTGTTTTCCGATGAGCTTGGAGTGCATTATTTATTTATTTTTCCACATTTAAAATAATAGGAAAGAGGCACCCAGCATCCGAAAAATTTGGTGTCCGACGTGTTTCCCAGGACAAATCAGATTTGGATACCAAGGAATTGCTGCAATTTTTTGAGGGAAAACTTAGACTCACTTAGAAACTTTTGCCAATTGCCAATGAAAATCTTTAATGTGAGCATTTCTTCAATGGGAATTTTTACTGGGTTTGTTATTTTTGACTATATTTTATTGTTTTTCAAGCTCACTTATACTGAGATTTTGCTTCACGTGTCACACGTGGATGTCAAATCCAAACCACTGGAAAGCAAATAAGCACTCCTCTGTGTTAGTTTGTAATGGGATGTTTCTATGGTTTTGTATGTGTTCTGCTTAAGTACTTGAGGTGTCTTCAGTGGATAAGATTCCATTATTGATGGCCATACCCAGGATTAGTTCTAGCAGCTTCCGGGAATGTTTGCTCTGCCAGCTGCAAACCCCAGATTCATGTTTAGAAATTCTCTTTCGGGTCTACAGTTAGTACCTTTAATTTAGCTCCTTTTGTTGTACTCTTAATCATTGTCCTTATCCTGAACTGATACAATAAAAATGATCTAGCTGTTTACGCTCAAATATGATATCATTTAATCTGATGTACAAACTTAACATTCCAAGTCATGTTCAAAAAAGATATCGAGTTACTAATAACAGCAGCAGTTGGCAGTCTCAGAGATGTAGGGTTTCAATGCATCTCACACACTTAACCACTCAGTAAATACCATTTCCACATTTGCCACAAAGTAAGACCAAGAGTGATGCTTTACACTGTCTTGTGCCATGAGTAGAAATTGCTTGGAGTGATTGCAGAGCCCAGGTACAGAAGTAAACTGACTCACTGTGTTTCTGAAAACAAGATTCCAGCCATCAAACGCAATGTCCAAGGGGTCCCACTGCACCTCCACGGAAGTCTCCCGCACAGATTTGAACTTCAATCCTTCAGGCTCAGGGAGATCTGGTGGGATGGTAATTACAGAGATTTACATTCAATTTTCTGTTCAGTGGATGTCCCAGGGGTTTGCTCTGGATTCACAAAGAGCTTAGCGTTAAATGCTTGGGTTTAAAAGTACAGATTTAATATGAAATCAAAAAATGCAGAAATGATCTGAATGGTCTCTTCTTCTATAAAATCAATCAATCTATCTATCTATCTATCTATCTATCTATCTATCACCTGTGTTATTTGAAGCATTTGAACACTTGTTTACCTTTACATTTTGCACAAAATAATAATCTGTTTAGTTAAATGATTCTTTGATAGAAACTTGCGTACGTTGATTAAACTGGCCCCACTGATGACCATAGGACGGCGCCCAGACCTACGTGTGGCCACTCGGGCACTGACGGGCACGCTCCTCTGGTTGTTGAGCACAGCATACACGCTGATCAGGTACTCTACTCCAGGTTCAAGCTCCCTGACGGTGGCAGCCTTCTGGTCCCCTGGTACATGTATGTCCAGTTCCAGCCCCCCGGGGGCCGTGGGCACATAGGTGATCAGATACTCTGTCACCACCATCTCATTAACCCAGGTTAGGTTCACGGTCTCTGGAGTCACTTCCATCACAGTCAGGTCCTTTGGTGGGGAGACTGTTCACAAAACCAAGTAAGTAAGGCAGACAGACTACGGAAAGAATATTTTAAATGGTGGACTGAATATGTTTCTTGTTATGGTGTTCCTGACTGTTCCTTTTCTTTTTGGTAGAAACCATTTCAAATGCATTTTGAACCATCTATCTAGAATTCAGTAAAAATTTCTTAATTGCAACTGTATACTACATATAATAAAATTGACAAAATGTTTTTTTAAACCTATTTTAAAACAAATATTATTAATACTAAGTATACCTAAGTACCAGATGAATATGTATGATAGAACTGAGTCTTCTGGGACTTTTGCTATAATGTATATGCTGAAGTCAACCTTTGACACTTTTTCCTCTGAGTGGTAAAATTTCTTCCTTTAGTTTTTAGGAGCTACAGGATGCAGATGTTATGATAATGACATTCACAGACTTGGGGAATAAGTTCAACTCAGTAGCACATACTGTAGCATTTTTAGCTGTAATTCGCAAATCACATTTGCCAAGATAGACAATCTTTCCCCCAGGATAAATGAAGTCAATGAGTTTTCAAGCAGTCAAACCGCTATGTCGGAAAAGGAATTGTTTTGAATAAAAGAATTATTTAAATCACTTTTCATGGGCTTTATATAAACTAAAAATGATCTCATCACTAAAATAAGAGTGAACTCTGAAATTGTCAAGGGGGTGAGATATAAGGGCTCGCAAATAATGGTTGTGATCAGTTAGGTAACTAAACTTTGAAAAGGTTCCTTTTAGGTATGGAGAAGAATGACGGAACAGCGAGTAGTACTTGTACCTCCAGCTTCTAGTTGAAAGCATAGCAAGTATACCCTGCCTCAGATCCTGTTTTTTCAGGAGATGCTCTGGATCACTAGGACACTGCATTGGACAAGCAATGTTTGATAGTGGATGGATGGGGTTTATGGATTGATGTATGGATTAATGAAGCAATCGCTCTGGTAAAGCATAGAAATCTAGTCTGACGCTTTTACCTTCAGAACAGTCTTCGCCAATGTAGCCTTCATCACACAGGCACTGCCCGCCCACACAGCGTCCACGCTCATGGCAGTTGTTGAGGCATCCCAGCTCCCCACAGTCATCTCCCACAAAGCCCTCATCGCAGATGCAGATCCCATTTAGGCACCGCCCCCTGTCATTGCAGTTTTCTGGACAAGTGAGCTCAGAGCAGTCCTCTCCAGTATAGCCATCCCAGCAAAAGCATCTGCCATCCACACAATCACCCTGGCTGAGGCAGTTGTTGGGACAAGTCTTCTCACTACAGTCATCCTTGGTAAAGCCCTCATCACAGACACATTGGCCACCAATGCATCGCCCCCGATTCATGCAGTCATTGGGGCAGGTAAGCTCACTGCAGTCATAGCCTGTGAAACCAGCATAGCACACACATTTGCCATCAACGCACTCTCCCCGGCCATAGCAGTCACTGGGGCATGTCTGAATGCTGCAGTCCTCTCCTGTGAAACCCTCTTGGCACACACACAGTCCGTTTACACAACGGCCCCTGTTGAGACAGTTGCTGGGACAAGAGAGCTCTCCGCAGTTCTCACCTTGGAACCCAACATCACACACGCACTGACCATCTATACAGTGGCCCCGGTTGTTGCAATTTTCTGGGCATGATAGCTCTCCGCAGTCATCTCCCTGGTATCCTGGGTCACAGATGCACATCCCGTTGAAGCAGTGGCCCCTCTCATTGCAGTTATTCGGGCAGGTCAGCTTTGAGCAGTCTTCACCAGTGTAGCCTGCACTGCAAACACAGTTGCCATCCATGCAGATGCCACGATTGTTGCAGTTGCTTGGGCAAGTGAGCTCACCACAGTCCTCACCAGTGAAGCCCTCATCACAGTAGCAGGTGCCATTCACACAACGGCCACGGTCATAGCAATCATTGGGGCAGATAAGCTCAGAGCAGTCAAATCCTGTCCAAGGCTCCTCACAAACACAGTCACCATCGATGCATCGGCCTCGACCCAGGCAGTTGTTCAGGCAGCTGGTTTGTGAGCAGTCTTCCCCGGTGAAGCCATCGGCACAGATGCAGATGCCATCAATGCACTGGCCATTTTCACCACAGTCCACTGGACATACCTCGATACTGCAGTCATTACCAGCAAAGCCCTCGAAGCAGCTGCACCTCCCATCCACACAGCGACCCTGGTCCTGGCAGTCATCGGGGCACTCAGACTCTGTGCAGTTGGGCCCCTTCCATCCTGGCTCACAGACACAGCTGCAGGTGTCTGTGCTGTAGTTACCATGGCCATTACAGTAGGTCTTAGTTCCAATCTCACCTTGGGAATGAAAAAAACTCAATGAATGCCTAAAACAATCTAAGGACTACCTTTACTCAGGGAATGCCTATGTAAAGAAGAGAAGGACTATGTTAGGAAAGAGAGGTTTATAATCTTGCACAGATTATGCAGCTATTTTCAACTGGAATAAAAACAGAAAGCCAAATGTATACCAGTACATTATTAAGTGACTGAGCTCAGTATTAATTTAATAAATAAAATTCAAACCTGCTTCCCAATTGAATCAAGGGAAAATTGCATGATTCCAAGCCTAAGGATGTCCTTTACCTACCCGTAGCTGGAGCTCCACAGCATCCGGCTCCGTTGGTACACTGCTCTCTTAAACTGGACACCTCTGCCTCCAGCATTTCTATCCGGTTTAGAAGCTCTTTTAGGTCTGGGTGGTCATTGTTGCAACCACAGGCTTGCCGCGGGATGTTGATGCGATGAGTGAAGATGATCTGATTTTCACTATCCATGGTGTGCTCAGTGGCCTGCAAGTCTGGTGGTGCTGTCTTGGACTTTAGTTCTGTCCCTCCAGGAGAGTCTAGGTCCACGGAGCAAGCTGACCCAGTGGGAACATTAATGTTGTAGACGTGGTTGAAGACCACGGGTTGATCTGGGCTAGGCAGGGAGATGTTCTCTGCAGCCTGGGGGACCAGGGTTTCCCGTCGGTGGCGGATCACCCTCTTCACAAGACCAGCGGTGGAGAGTTGGAGCAGCAGAGCCACAACCATCAGGCCCAGGACAAAGACCTCCTTCCCCATATTGACCAGTTCTCACTGGTTTCTGCTTGTGTGACGTGCAGGTTGACAAGAATTCAGATGAAAGCTCTGATGTGAAGGTGGAGGGAGTTTTTTTTTCTTTTTAATTGAAGAGCTGTCATATAAATTAGGGGAAGAGAAAAATAAATGTATGCTCATTACAGACATTTGGAAAAAAGTAACATTTCAAAATGTTTATATGTTTAGACGTTAAATATAAGTTACACTCAAACTAAAATTTGTGGATCTGTGGCAACATAATTTTAAAAATATTTAATGTTTATAAAGCAAAAGAAAAACAAAAACACTGGTTAAGATAGTGACATCCCTTACTACTCTAATAAATATTGGTGCTGTAGCTTCTCAACCGAAGGAAAACACAGTGCATAGCTTGTGACGTATTAAGTTTGAAGTTCTTTTGTGACAACCTGCTAAAGTCTGGAGCTCAGGCATAGACGTCCTGCAGTTAAAAGATTAAAAGGGTGTCAGCATGTGTAAGTACTGGTGTTCATTTTCAGCTGATAGATGTCATGAGAAACAACTGTTGAGATGTATACATAACATCTGCGGGTCTGGAATGCCCAGCATCCATGGTCCCAATTTGAGCTAGCAGATTTATATTAGTACGAGGAGGACATCCATCCAACTTCTGCTGACTATTGGCACCCATAGGATCCCCCATTGAGGTTCAGTGAGGTCTGTTTGACCTCTATGTTGCTCCATAAAACTTCATAAAACCTCACCATTTAGGAAACAGTTTTTTCAAGAACCCTGGCAGGTTAGAAAAGGATCTGAAATCAGACTTGACTGATGAAAGTGGTTGTAAAACACACCATTTTGTCTTTGATCACCCTGTAAAGAGGGTTCCCAGACATTAGAAATGCAACAGAAATGTCTTCCTCAATACATGTTTTATTTTTCTTTACCCATCCTTTAGCATTTAGTTTTTTTCTGTCACATGATGTGTTACAACTGCATTAAACTAAGAGAGAATACCTTCTGTTGCCCTTATTTTTTTGAAAACACTTGACCAGAAACAATAAGGTATGAGGTCGTAAAGCTAGCAAATTTTTTACAGCCCTTGAACAGCAGGGACAACCTGGTTTTTTGACAGCTAAATTGATACTTTTCAGGTAGTTGTGAGCCCACTAGTGCTTTGCCTTGTAAAGAGCACACAATTAAAAACGCTTAGCTTTGAACTCCAGGGCAGATCCGCCCAATGCATTTTTCAGCACCTTCTCTACATGCTGTCCTCTCTGATCCAGCTTTTCCTTTTACAAGCAGGATGCCTGTTTGCCTGCAGACTGTGACCCTCAAACCCGCACACCAAATGTTCCCCTTTCAGAAAATGCAAGAAAAAGCAGGGTGGGCAATTCGTTGCTTTCTTTGCTCTGATTTTGATATTTTTGAAGGTACACAAACTGCATTATTAACCATTGTTTATAAAAGCGTATTGGATTGTATACCAGGATAAACTACAATGATTTACCTACTTACACAGCAGGGTAAGAAATCTGTAATAAGAAGAGAGATTTACACCAAGGTCCTACGGTTGCAAGGCAATGGCTCTAAACGCTAAACAGGCGACAACCCCTTATGTCCCAGCTGCGGTTTATTTGCATTAAGTACTCCGCGCACATATTATTTCTGTGATAAATTTTCATTTAAAAGACACAAGGACGATGGCTGTGAGTGACAGATATTACTTACACATTAATTATTCATCAGACACTGTTGACTGCTTTTGCCATAACAAGTGTGGCAAACTTGGGACAAATGTATGACCACCATTTAGTTTAAATGAATCTCAGCTCAGCTCTGTCACATAAATAACAAAATACAAGTGTTAGCCATAGAAAAGATTTATTCACAACACTTGCATATTTACATACCTCTCGACAAAAAGCATTAGTGGAAAGTAAGTGGAAATCTTTTGAGATGAAAGCCTAAACAGACTGAGCCTTTCAGGCTTTGTGCTGCGATGCAGTGACTCAGAGTACCACCTGGAAAAGGCTTCATTCTTTATCCACTGGTGTCATGAGGACTCACATGCATGGAAATCACCCCAGGCCCAGAGGGAGATCCAGAGTCTGGTTAGAGGCAGATGGGGCCTGGGTGAGCTCACAAAACAAAGAAGCAGGACAGGACAGTGGCTGTGACTCCCACTCCCACTGGGGTGACAGACTGTGGCTTTGCAAGGCTGCTTACAGGTGCTTTTCTCCAGGGAACTGCTCTGTTTCCTGACCCTCAGCCAAGAGATTAGCAGGAGCTGACAGCACCGTTCCTCATACCCAACCAGGCAGATGAGCTCCTGGTGAACAGTATCCCACAGTCCTGGTTAGGCAGCCAGGGATGAGTGAACATGTGATTGATGCCATTTAGGAGTTACCCCTGTTAAGAGGAGGAATGAGTTCTGTAGCCCCAGGGAAGAATGAAGAATAGGAGGGCCCAAAAATGTTCACCCTAGACCCCCAATTCACTCCCCCACCTAGCATCACAGATCATGGATTGAATCAACAAAATAACCGGAAAATTGCATTGAATCGCTACTAAGATTTAGTTCTGGATGGATGGACGGCTTTTCCACTCGGGAAGGCTGGCTCCTCTCCTAAGGAGACAGGCTTCTGAGGGACAGAGAGCTGCTCTTTGTGGGCACGATGGGAGCAGTAATAATTAAAAAGTAAAATAATACGGGTCCTGCAAGGAGAATTAACAGGCCCCAATAGCCAGGAGATGTAAGCGGAAGAGGCCAGAAGGAACTTAATGCAGTGTCCTGAACACACTGGGGTTCTCACAGGCAGCACCAGTGTTCCGACAGACAGACAATCAAATAACCAAAAAACTGGGAAAAACTAAGCTGCTCGTTTTCACCGTGGGAAAGTGAAAAAACCAACTCCTTCTGCCTTTGGCTTCCGAACGGTTTGTTCAACGGTTTTTTTTCTGAAGCAAAGACACTGTACTAATACTGTCACTTGCACTTCCAAGAACACCAGTCAGTCCGAAAGCTGGATATGTATAAATTTTCAGAAATTGCTCCAGTGTTAATGGTGTTAGGTTACCATTAAACCCATTGACAGCCAAGACAAATACCTGCTGGCACATACAGCATAGGTAAGTGTCACAGTGGATTTTTTTTTTTGCTAACATGAATACTAAATACAGCATCTTAACATTATAAGTCACTTTGGAGAAAAATTTCAAATAAATGGATGAATGTAGAAGTTTAAGCGTAACAATCATTAAATGGAAATGGACTCATAGTGGCCACTTGATGGTTTCCGCAGCAAGGGGAAATACAAAAATGAATTACCATTGCCTGTTTTCTCACACATCTTTGAGTTCTGAATAGGGAGAACACGTCAACTTTGGAGTAACACTCAAACCATAATGTCTGGAGCTATGAGGTACTAGCATTGTCCAATGTGCCGTTATGCTACTCTTTTAGAGAATGAAAATGCGAGATGGATTTTTCCCCATAAATGTCACACTGGCAGGAGCAAATTGACTCCACCATATAATGTTCACATTACTGTATCAAGCAACGGGATACAATCCAAGCAGTTCCGAGGTTGAGGGCACTCTCAACTCAGCTACAGACCCTGCCAGTGCCTGTAGGTTGACTCGGTGACCCTGTCTCTGTGTTGATGGCAGACACTACACTGCACCATCTAGCATAACCTGCATCTTTGGGTGATCATGCTCTCTCCCTGCCAGGGAGATTTCTCTGCTCTGGACACCCAGGCTGCACTGTGGTTTGTTCCTTCTGTTTGCCTTCTCTTCAGCGCGTCCACTCTGGGTTCAGGGAGGCTGCATAAATGAACAACTGGAACAAGTGGTGACAACTGGCTACTGCCCTAACTGGGTATGACACTCCTAAGGGAGGACATGGAGGAGTGGTCATGAAAGACCCCAGTAAGGGACAAACATCCTGCAGTGATGGGCCAGTAACCTGTGTATTGACAACATCAAAGGTCCTGTTGGGCGTTTTAACCATCAAGCTAAATGTACATGTATGTGAGTACATAAAAATTGCCCAGAAAGGGTTTTGAAACAACACTGGAGGCGTAAAGCAGCAGTTACTACTGAACAGAGCTGTCCACATAGAATGTATATTTGTCATGCCAAAAAAGCATAATGAATTGGCAGTATAGAAGAATTATTTTTCTTAAGGAATGGCTTTATTTCTGTTTTAATTGAATGACTGTTTTTTTATTCTGATGAGCAAATGATGGACTGTCTACTGAAGACCTTGATCAGGTTTTTCATTCCTGAAAAAGACCTGCTCTGCCTTTCTACTTTCCACTACATTCCATTGCTTCAAAAAGCTTAGATCATGTTTCTTTGTTTGATATTCCTGCCAGAGTTCGGGCAAGTCTACTTTTACATATCCCTGTCTCGATTGTTGTACTGTGTTAAACTCCTTGTTTTGCTGTGTATTTAAAGTATAAATTTGGAATGGTTTGGCCTGTTGTTTCTTTCTGAATAAAGCTCTTTCGCACCAAAGTTCTGTCCACCAAGATTGTGACACCACTCAAACCAATGTTGCTTGGGCCGATTACAAGACAACATAAGGTTCACTGACACACAAATGCATACCTGAGCGTCTAGCACTTTAAAAGACACTCCTGTCCTCCCTCTGTTTATGGTTAGGGTTAAAGCTAAAAAACAGTCATACATCTGAATAGGAGCAGTCTGAATGCTTTTTGGGTCATTTTAGTTCATTGACAGGTTATTGTTGTGAGACTGTGTACATGCTTTCAATAGTTGGGAATACACATGTACCTTCTGGTACCTTACTGTACCCTCAAGTTAGAAAATTAGCTGCATGGTTTGAATGGGAATCAAATTTTCATGAGAGGTGTGCTGGTTTTTCGTGTGGATGCCATTTACCTTGTGTTCTGCATTGTCTGCAATGGCAGAGATGTACTTGTTCTGCATTACTTGTCAGATCCTTGCAGTTGAATGAGGTTTAGGGTTGAAAGTTCTAGGATCAAACATTGCCAATAAAGACAAAAGAGAAATAGTATTGCAAAATCCAGAAATACTAAACAGAAACAATGGGTTTCATTTAGAGACCGAACACTTGTTACAATATTGTCTGCAGCAGACAGAATGAGAAACAGAATAAATTTCTGTTGTGTTTCCTCATTTTTTTCATAGTGACTAAAGCCTAAGACCTATAATGTAAAGGCTGCATATTGCAGAATGAAATGAATCCTTGAAGAAGGTACTTACTCTGAACTGCTGGAGTATTATATTTATTTAAATAGGTATAACCTTAATTCATTTAGGAAACAGATGGTGGTCAAACAGAAAAAAAGCAGGACTAAAGAAAGAGACCGCGATGAGTGGAGACGGCACAGGGGACAAGGTGCTGATAGACTGGCACTGCAGAAGCTTTGTGTTTTACTTTTAACTGCAACCAACTGTGAATGTACGCCTTCCTCATCTTTTTGCAGATTTGCTCATTAAGATGTATGGAGTCCTTAACATGATGGTGCATGGAGCTGAAGATTCCAGTATGGATGAACTGGACTGGACAACTAGTATCTGTTCTATCAGCCTTTTTGAAGCCTGACCATGGATTGGTGTCCTCTTTGGCTCTCCCAGCGCAGGAGGGCTTGAGTTTCACCGGAAATAGTGGAGTTATGGCCATGTGTGCCTTTGATAGCTTTCCCAGCTCTCTTTTTCCATCGGGGCTCTGCAGAAACAGCTCTCCTTCCGAAAAGTCATTAGATGATTGATGACAAGGCTAATTTTTTAGAATGAGCTCATGTCCTAGGAGCTCCTTTTCATATATTGTGTTAACAAAACACTGTCAACTGAAATGATTGTTTTTAGACTGTCTAGACAAAGCATGGGATGATTATCAAACAGAAAGGTGTTTATTACAAATGTAAGTGTAAGTGCTGGCACTGAGGATACATGAATTCATCTCAGTGGAATCAAATCAATTTTTATGACCATGAACAGAGACCTCGATATTGATTAATCTTACAGAAAAATCGAGAAAAACATTTAGTGTTAAAAAAAACACATAGGACAATAAAAGCTAAAAGAATGGCTTGTGTGACATTCTATTATTGTGAAACGTTGTAACCAATAATGTTTTGACCCCAGGTTGTCACTATAATTTTGAACTGACCTTACCTGGTTAAAAACAGGTTACACTTGAAGTTATAATTTGAAAGGACTGTTGAAGACTGACACTGTGAAGACAGCACTATGTATGTGAGAGCTCTGCCTAGACAAATACAATGGGGAATGGATCAGCTTGATCTGTTTGAGAGATAAATGCAGTGCATGCTCAGCAGCTGTGGTGTACCCCAGGCTGACACATTAAAGAGGAAAGATAGAGTTCATGTGCATGTCTCCTCAGTGGAATCACCCAGAGTGCTTGGTTTTGTAGGTAACTAAGTGCAAGAAACACTTTGCTTCTTCGGCTAATCTGGGTCGCCTTCATGTCTTTGACCACTAAACATCCAGGTTGGGGGGACGGTCGTCATCTGAAGGATCCTTTCACAATGAGGGACGTGGCAGTACAAATAATGGAAACCCTTGTCCCTGTTCAGCTGCTACAATTTAAAAAATCTAAGAGTGAAACTATATTTTTGGGAACCTTTATATAAATCTTAACTAAACACCTGTCATGCAAGGCGTATAATTCATATCGTGTTTTGGAATGCTCAGTGCTGTATACTGACCTATGCATATCCAAATTTTTAAGTAAAACTAATATAGTGAGTGACCAAGTTACCAAAATCCAGGTAGTTGTAACATATATAATCATCAAAGGCAGAAATATATTTCCTGAAAGGCACCTGAAACGCTCTCGTGGCAGAAAGGGGGGATTGATCGGCTGCCATGTGCTTTGGTCATGCATCTCAGCTCACAAATGGGTTTCTGGGTTATCGCCGTGACTGGATGTTTCCTGCATTATGCTCTATCTGTGACATTCCCTCATCCATCATTTGTCCCTTTGGAGGGTGGAGGGCTCAGCCAGCTTTCTGTCTGAAGTTGCCCTTAAATAGGATTTTAAAAACATCACTGACTGATGAATTGTTCCATGTGTTACATACAATACCAACCATACAATTGAGAAGGCTGCAGAAAAGGTTGGGCAAGGGGGACACAGTGGGAGACTGGGATTAAATTCCAACACAGCAGAGATGGCCCAGCATCACAACGCAGGCCACTAGTTCTGCCCAAGTAGTCCCGGCCGCAAGTTGGTGGTCTTTACTGGACTTATACTAGATAGCCCTTGTTTTGCCTTGTTGCCAGGAGGTGGGACTAAGGTAAACGCAGATCTTCTAATGACTTGAACACCTCACTATAAAGCACCCAAAAAGATACAGGGAACCAAGCCTTAGTTATAAACACCAAGTGCTTTTGACTGCTTTTGACTTGCCCACCATTATGCACATTCCGATCCTGCCAGAATCATAGGATATTATGTTTTAAGTTTTTGGTTTGCTAAAATAACTGAGGAAGGTTGATTGTTGCACTGTGATAAGAGTTTTCAGCCTATTTATGAAATAAATTTATAGAGAGAACACTAAAATGCAAATAATGTCAAACAAATGTAAATTCTATAAGGATATCTTTTTTTTGCCAGTTTTTTCTTTCTTCTCTTGTGCTACAGCATACCATGCCTTGTATCGGGGTGATAGAAGGCTTAGGGGTTTTTTTCCAGCACTTTCCAGAAAGACAAGGTTTCATGAGCATAAAAGTCCTTTATTGGTATTTAATGGTGCAGAGTGGATGAGTGTTGTCTGTGACAAGGCTACTAGTGTGCCCATATCTGATAAGACTTGCTAAGGTCTGCTGGCCTCTAAGAGAGATGGTATTTAATGTGCTGATGATGGCAAAGGTGCACACTTTGGGAAGGGGGCAGGCAGGTGTAGGCGAACCTTACGACCAGATTGAAAAGAAAATAGCTTGGTTTTCCACGCAACACATTCCATTTCCAACATGGAAAATTTATTTTGACGCTGCTCCATCCATTTTTAATAGCAGTCCATCAGTTATTCTGCCTGCTGTCTGTCTCTGGACTCATTGACTTGACACCTAACGTAGGGGGCTTGTTTAAACAGTTGGTTGGGGTGAACGGGATTGCAGTGGTTCCTCATTAATTTTTTGAGGTTGATGACCTCCCCTCTTGTTAACCTTGCGTAGGGAACCATAAATTGATCTTTTTCCACACTCTCTGCCTCCCGCACCTCTGTGCATCATACAACATACATAAATGCCACTTCACGTTCCCACACGACCTAACCTTTACAGCAGTCTTTAGAGAACAGCTAGACGGAGATTGTGTTTGACTAGTTCTTAACCTGTATCTGCTCCAAAGCTTCTTCTGTGGGACAGAAGCCATAAAACATGGCTTGTCAAAACAGCTTCCTGAAGGTCAGCCTCTCCCAACTTGCCTTATATAAGATTCAACAGGCAATTGGGATCCATTTCTCAGCTCCCACTGGAGATTTAAGCAATATGTGAAAGTCAGGCAGTTCAATATCTTAAAAAAAAAATTTCTCCTAAACTTAAGTGAGTATATCCCCTGGCAAGTCATCCAAGATAAAAACAATGATGTACAAATGTCTTGTTAAATATTTCAGCTGTACCTTGCTGGAGATTACTGCTATTATTTTGTTCTCCAGTTGTATTAAATAAATGGTTTGCAAATGATGACAAAATTAAACAAATTTTGGCCAAAGACCTAAAATGTGAAGGGACGTTTTCTGACAGAAATACCTCTTTGGATCTCACTGAATCTATATATACTGGTATCCCTACCATTTGTAGCATTATTGCTTTCATTTCTCCATGGGGGGAGGGTGAGAAACCTATCACTGATGGAGGGAAGATTGTTTTCTGTTCATTCCCGGAGGGCTGCAATAGTGCTTCAGTTAGTAGCATTCTTGAAGTGCTTCCAGACAGGCGACTTGCAACCGTGTGGCAGTTGTACTAAAAGGGTTTCCCTGTCCTTGGTCCTCATTCCACTCTCTTGGGTGATTTAGCATTGCAAAGAAAGAGTGGGAATGCAAAGGGGAATCCAAACACTACTGATCCAAGGTCACAATGAATATGTGCCAACAAAGTCTCCCCGTAGAAACAGTTCATACAATGCCACATTGTTAAAAGAAGCAAAAATCCCAGTCTTGCAGGGCTATAAACTTCCAATACTGTAGTGTGTTTTGGTGAAAACCTCTGTTATTTGGCACTTGCTAAGCAAAGATGTAAAGAGCGCTCTTTCACTTACTATTTCCATTTGCTAGAAACAGTACTTGCATTTTTTCAGTTACCCGCTGAAAATTAAGATAATGGGCTCTAAGTGTAGTTGATTCGGGTCATGGCAGCATTTGAACTCTAGACATCCGCAACATGCTTCTGTATTTTTTTTAAGTTATTAACTCACATTAACTTTATTACTCTCCTTTCTTTTGGCCAGAAAAAGGGAATGTTCTTGCATGCAAGTGAAAAGAATGATTTGGCCGTGAATTTAGGACATCTGTTTCGTCTTCTGCACAATGAAGGCGAGCAGCATGCTGTGGCGCCCAAATCGACAGAACAATGAATTCATACATTTGCGTGAGGTAAATTACTTGTTGCTTTAAATGGTCAACACTTATGGTTATCTCCTTCATGCCATTTCCAAATTTAAATCTTGCCCCAGTCTGTGAGGGTTAAGCTTGTTTGGAACAAATTGTGGAAATTTCCGGTGAACAAATGCACATTCCGCACACTGGGGTCAGATGAGATGGTGAAAGGTCACTCCAGAGTTAGCTGCAAGAGCAGACTGCTCATGGCCACATTTTCACTATCATCTCACCCATCTGTGGTCTTAAAAAGTATACTTGACTTCATTAAAGTGACACCCAGGGCTTAGAATCTGCCTCAGTTCCATGCTTCAGGGCCATTACGGGATCTGAAAACTCACAATGAGCGACAGAAGTTGAAGATACTATTGTTTGTTTTGTCATTGTCACCATTACCTTTGGGTAAGAGGTTTTTTCATTTATTTGGGATGGAGTCCTTAACAATGACTCAAAGACACGAGTGACAAAAGAACAGTCTTTTGGGGGCTATTGAGCGCTGTAAAGTCAACCCAAGACTGCTGTCAGGAACGTGTCAAAACACTAAAGGTCAAAGGCAACCGTGGGAGAGTTCAACAGTGTGTTTCAAAGGTACATACCTTGTCAGCAACTTCTGGTGATTTCTAAGCAGGAACAGATGGAAAACAAGAACATACTAACTGGATATGATGTAACTACCTAACGGACAGTAACTTTCTCCTTTGACAGACGGCACCTCTGCTTCGCTACCTATTTATGGGTCTTTTATGCAGTACTCAAATGTTAATTTCTTTTACAGCATGTACACTTAGACAATAGAACCAATAAGAACCCAGAAAATACACTTCATACTGGCAAGTGAATCATTTAGTCAAATCAAATTAGTCTCTCACCTTCAAAGCCAGAAAGGACCCAGACTGGAAATGAAAATGGATGAGTTTCTGACCTAATCAAGCATATGAGCCATTAAAATGCGTTCAGTAATTGGCTATTACAGTCAATATCTTTGTTAGTTTGACAGCCCCCCTCACCGGTGTATAAATTGTCTTGTCAATGCACAGTGCTGTGACTGGCTGTCTGGCTGGGGTACTGAAGAAAAGGGTACAGGGTGGGGTAGGAGCTGTTGAGGGGAGACGAGCTTTTATGTCCCACACAGCGAATGCTCTTAGTTGTCACCTCCTCTCAGCCGATGCCACATCCTACCCTCGTTTCTTTTGTAGATGTTTCTTTCACAGAACCATCTTTGGGCAAATGCGCATTGAGCAAAAAAATTCAAACAGTATTCCTTGGTTCTCTGCCTGACCAAAAGAGTTCACCAGGGGACAAATGTCCCACAACGAGCGGACTGACAAACTCTCACCCCCCCAACAACTTGTCCCTCATGCCCTTATTTGCCCCAGGCACTGGGCAGACAGAGAAAACAGCTGTCCAAATAAAGAGCTGTTTCTCACTCATCTTTCTAGTGAGTTAGTAGTTGATCTGTGCATGGCAGTTGAATTATAACACACACACACACACACACACACACACACTCACACACACACTCACAGGCTTGCATGCATGCTTAATGTCTGGGTGACAATGGCCAATAGGTCCTCGATACAGATAAATGTCAACAATTTAAAAAAGTATTCCAAACAAAACATTTATTTTTGTGATTTACAATAATCAGCTACTTATATTTATTTAAACATTAATACAGCTAGTTATTTTTACTGTATCAGTATAGGGTCAGTACGTTGCTCAAGAGCACTACAGCAGTTTGTAGAATTTAAACCCAAGTGGAAGGTGGCAGTTGCTGATCTGGTACTCAGGATTTGGAAAAAAATAACTGATGTGACGTATTAACTCACATATTTTGTAGACATCAGCAGATGATCAGAAATAAAATGTTCAAAATCATGCAAGGCAAAGTTAAAACGTTTTAAAAGTTTTTTTTGAAACAATTAATTTTTGTTTTAAGAAATAAAAGTTATTTTTTGGCCCCTAATGAGACAAAGAACACATATGCGATGCCTTGTAGATTTGACAGTGCTTACATTTCCACAGACTGAGGTTTAAAAAAAAAAAATTACTGGTTAATGAAACCATAACTGCATCTCAAGATGTTTAAGAGTTCAACCCCTTCGTCTAACCCTTCAGCTTGAACAATCGAATGGTGTCATGCCTGTCAGTATAATCTCTGCACAGTGCTCCAATCAAGCTCCTGACTGCCCCCTGTCTGCAGACCCTACCTCTCGTCCCCGTACCTCACAGCAGCAGGCAAGGCAAGAGATGCATATGGATCGATGGTGCTACCAGCACGTCCTCGTAATGCTACCGGACCTTGGATCGACCAGCATTGCCAAGCCCTAATGCGATCCATCTGCTGGAGACCAGGTTCATGTTTTGCTGACTTGCAGCACTCTGAGTGAGGTAGACCGTCTTGGCTTTTTCCTAATATTAGCTGAACCCAAACCTAGTGAATCACTGCTCAGGACATTCCCACACATGTTCAACAGCCCATATGGAATCCAGAATGCTGATCCTATTGGAAAACCCACGTAACTGTTCAACCATGGGTGCAGAAGTGGCTGCTTGGAGCATGCACAAAATATTAACAACTTCCCCTATAAAACCATAATGGGTACATAATGGGCACCCGTCGGCAGCCTGTGGGGCAGCGTCATGGGGCCAGCCTGAGAACTCGCTTTCTCCCATTCAAATAAAACCAAGAGCTGCACTGTCTCTGATTCTATTACGTGATCTTGACTGACAGAAGCTTTCCTGAGTTTCAATGGACAGCATATATTCAATAAATCTAATTGTCAACCAAACGTCAAACTGCCCATGCTTTCTTTAGTTAGGTCCACAATTCACTAACTGTGTCTTTAAACTGCAATACCAGCTGAATTCCAGTTTAATTTTTCCATTGTGTTATTAGCATACTAAATACAAAATGGAATATTGTTTGCACTATCGACGGAAATTTCAAACCTCTTCTTTATGATAATCTTCATCAATAAACCAATAAAAGGTATTTCAGGACATGATTTTCTAGTATGACAATTTAAATGTTTTGCATTATGCTGTATGTCAGATACACACACACAAAACAGAAGCTTACCTTTTTGTAAAATTCTTAACACTTGCTATGAAGAATCCCAAAGTTGAAATGATGTGATTCTCAAGAGTTTAGGCGGGAGGGGTTGGACAGAAAAAAATTCATCTGCTACAATAAGGAGGATCAGCCGTCGCTCCTCTGCTTTCCCCGGTGTCACGCCACTTCAGGGCAATGACAGCTCCTCCCGGCAGTCCCGTCCTTCCTCCTCTGGGGTCTGTCTACTCCACACACCTAGAAGGCTGCTGATGCTGGAGCCCTGGAGGAGATGGCAGTCGAGTAAGCGAGCGAAAGGGAGAGAGAGGGAGAGAGACTGAGAGTGAATGAGTGCACTGAGCATGAGAGCAAAAGAGGGAGGGAGGGAGATTTCCCCTTGCTTTAACAGCCTGTGGTCAGACCACCCCCCACACACCCACCTAGGCCTTTAGATACCACCCCCCTTTATGAGCTTCCAAGTTGAAATAGGATGTCAGTGGGTTAAGTTGTCTGGATGGGGGAAAAGGAGAGAGAGGGTGAGATGGAGATGGAGTAAAGTAGAATGAGTAGAATGAGGAGAAATGGGACACCAAGGAGGGGAGCTTCACCTACCGACTCCCCAGAATTATGCTAAACTCCATATAAATATGTGTTCTGTTGTTTGCTGATATGATTAGACATGAATAACATTGCTGTACTATTTTAACCACTGGGGATTATCATTGCAGTGTAAGACACATGGAAGATCGATCTATGTATTTATGTATTTAACATGCATTTTGTCCAAAATGATTTAGAATGTATGCTTTGTGCAATAAACTGCTTCCATCAGTACAGATCCGTTCAGGTCAAATACTGTGCTCAAAGGTACTTTAGCAGGGGCAGGACCTGAACACAGGTCATTGTAACCACTATACCACCCACTGCTTGTTCTCAAGACTCACTTTTCTCTCCCCTAAACTTCTAGATGAAAAACAACTTGGGTTGCATTAAGGTTCAACAACAATAGCCAACCGTAGACATGAACTTGATCCTCACATCCTTAAGCTCATTTAGAACAGATGATCTGCTAACTGAGTTGTGTTTAGTCAATAAGCTCTCCATGTCTCCCATGTTTAGATACCACTCCTCCTCCCAAACCCTTTTTTTATGCATCTTCAGTTTTCAGACCTTAAACCTCACTGTGCCTAGGCTGCCAGCCATACATTGCTAGTCCCCTTTCCATGTAAGCAATGACCTGAGCTCCGATAAATACCCTCCAAAAGGACTGGGGTCACCCAGCTTGGCCTGTTGTCTGTCCCATCATGGAGGAGGGGCGTAGGGGGTCTCCCTTTACAGCAAGTGATGCAATGCATGTTGGAGGGAGTGCACGGGATCAGACTCGTGGCGCTACGTGATCCTCATTGAGATTACATTTAAGTCGAGATCTAAACCTCACGTATTCATTGTAGCAACTAAATAAAACAAACAAACAAACAAACAAAAATAAATACGTGGTGGTGGCTTCTCTCAAATAATCAATAAAACTCCCCACCCTGGTCATCAGTACTGCAAGATTTACTCAAAAATCCACTGTACTTGTCCTGAAATGATAAAGAACAAAATGCTCTGCTTTATAAAGAAAATAATTGTAAATATTACAGTGCAATTTTAAAGAAATAAACACAGAATTAGCAATTTGCTCTGGAGAAGAAACATGTTAGGAAATTAATAACTAAAAATCTGTCAGCTTAGCTTTGGTGTATGCAAAGTCTGACATTTCTATGTTTTTTCTTCCCCAAATAAGACAGAAGACTTAGAAAATCCCAGTATGATACCCTGGTAAAGTATAAATGGACTACAGTAAAGATAAGTTTGAGACCATCCTGACTTTGCTCTGCTCTCTGGAGAGGAAATGGCACTCGCTGAGTTTTTAAAGTCATCGAGTCGGGCAGTGAGTATCACGCTTCAGCATATTCAAGAATTAATCCTATTTAGAGGATAATCCCCTCGCATCCATTAATGATATGGACAAGTTTACACAATGAACCGTTCTTCAGTGGATTTACAAAACTTCAAGCTTTGTAAAGTAAATGTGATGGACATTTAAACACTGCCAGTAACTCTCAAGTTATATACAGCGATTTAAACATTTGTGCAATTGTAGATGACTTTTACTGGAGTAATTCAGGGCAAATACACTGATCAAGGGTCAGGCTGGAGTGTAGACTCAAACCCACATCATCTGTGTGGAAGTTAGTAGCTGAAACCACTAAACCACCTTCTGCTCCAAATTAAATTTGCAAAATTATAATTCATTCCAGATGACTTTCTTTGTTCTTTCATTTCTCTTTTCTTAAGAAGCTTTTTAACCTTCTTTGAACTCGTGACGGATTTGAGTAATATTCAGAAATAAAAATCACAAAAGCAAAAACTTGCATTTCAACGCAGGAACACATGAGGCTGAGAAAACAGAATGCAGATGCTAGCTGCTACCTAGCTTTGCACACATACTCACGTAAATTTCAAATAATTCTCTGTTGGGCTTCTGCTGCCCTCGGACGGCTCTCTTTGCTGATGTTCTCAACCCAGATACCAGTACCTGTGTATTGATACTGTAGCAATTGCCGATCTGGACTCTGTTGGAGGGAAGAAGGATACTGATACCATCTTTGTATCCTCAGCTTTTATTAACACCAGGTAGGCCACAAGGTAACAGGCAGGTAGGGCACATGGAAGGGTTGCTTTTTCAGTGTAAATCCTCATAATAGAATACACAGTCAGGACTATGGTCAAACGCATTAATAGCTATTTGCATTTAATACCACTGCCCACCAGTAGGGGCGCCTTTATGTAGCATGCAATTCTACGTTATATACCACTCCTTCCATTGGGAATTTGAAAACTGGGAGCTGGAATACTTGGATAGAGATGCATTTATATTTATTTAAAACCATACACATGTTCCAAAGCAGATGTTTTACCAGTCACATTAAATACTGCAGCAGAACCTTACCTGACAGCAGAACCCACCGCCTCCAAATCTATTTCCATAAATACTGCACTGCCTCCTGCACCCAGTGATAGTCATATCTCCTCCACATCTCTACATTAGTTCCTTTATTGCCAGTGGAAATGTAGTCAATGTCTCTCTACCTGAGCTCTGCCTGATGGATGCTGGGAATTGCGCCGACTCGAGGAGGACGAATGAGGGAAGTGGCTGTTTGTCATGTCTGCTATCTGCCCCAACATTAGAGACAAACTCCAGGTTTGATTTCCCCAGTGACAGTGATTCTCATCTCCATCCATGTTGTCACACCACTGGAGATTGGCAGTACTTCAAACGCATATGCCTTTCTGTTACATCAACAGTGGTATTAAATTCAGTCTAATCGAGCCAAACTCCAAATGGCTTGTTTTTTAGTAAATATAAACAAGGAATTTTATTTAAAAAAACTCTGTAAGGCATTAATATGGACTCATTCTCCCAATGTACTTCTTTGGCAGAATATTAATTCCTTTTCATATCAAGCCATGTTTTCAGGCAAGTAGCTAAGAGTACTTTTCAAAGAGGTTGTTGTTGGTGATTCTGTAAACATCTAAAAAACTGTCTGTCCTTGAAAAAGGAGATATTTAGTTCCAGCTGGATGATCTATAATTTCTGACAATCTTTCCATAAGGTGGAATTCAGATGAGCATTGCTGTGCTCTTTGGCTTATTTCATGATATAGACAGAAGTTCAGTGAAGCTGGGTGCCTTTTTCACAGGATAAATGGAAAATTGCTTATACAGCAATGATCACTGGATGGGAACTTATCTGTCAGCTGCAAACGTGACGGCCCGAAGAACTACAGTGCAAGGAGAGGTACAGGCTTTTTCTGTCAGTGACAGTGAGACAACCCCAAGACAAAGACCCTGCAGCTGCTGTATTTTGCATGAACTGGTCCCCCTTCAATCCATAAGAAATGAGATGACCTGAAAACGCAAACTGGCTTCAAGTGAATGAACATATGACAAGGTAAAATCAGCTCTGGCCATCAGCTATTGACTTAGCGGATGCTTTTCTCCAAAGCAACTTGCAGTAATTTATTCATTTACATAGATGGATATTATCTACTGTATCAGTTCAGGGGTTCAAGGGTACTACAGTAGGAAGTGCGATTCAAACCTGGATCCATTAAGAAGAAGGTGACAGTTTTAACTGCTATATCACTTGCAAAGATTGAAAATAGGCAGGCAGCCTTTTCGGGTTAGTCATTTTACATTTTTTTAAGCTTTTTTGCACGTATTCATTCAGAGAGTTCTCCCATTTTGCCTAGTGCTCAGTCCCTTCCCCCACAACCCCCAGTGCCTCCTCCCCTCCAGAGGTCCCTGTCCACTAAAGCAGGGTTAGCGGCAAGTCATGCTGCTTAATGGGGATTTGTAAATAGAGAAAGGCAGCTGGGGGGGTATGATGAGGGGAATCCTCATGGCCGCTGAAGGAGGTACCCGCGAGCTCGCCCATGGCAATCCCAAGTTAAGCAAAAGAAAAATGGTCTATTAACACTCATTCATAATTCAGGATGTACAAAGAGAACTCTGCTCCAGGAGAAGATTGCCTTCAACTCAGGATGCACATAGGGGGCACGTAGACTCCCAGTGTTTCAGCACTGACCTGCTTTTAATGGCAAAAATGTACAAAAACGGCAAAAATGAAAGCTGAAGATGCTTAACTGACTAGGTATGATAGTTTTAATCAGTTATGTATTGACGTCTGCAGTAGGAGCAAACTGAACCTCAGCTCAGTTATGAGAAGAATGTCCTGCAGGCCTAGAAAAAAAATAATATTTTTGCAATTGAGCTAATACATGGTGAGCGTGAATAGACCTCCTTAAGGTCAATGTCATTTGGACATGTGCCAGACTCATACTTATTTTAAATCATTTAAAACAAAGGATTATTTTCTTCGGAAGCCTGCTTTGTAGTTCTCAGCTGTTAATCTGTTGACCAGCCAAAAACAATATTGCTACCATTTGTCAGTTTGTGACTACTGGCTCATGAGAGAGGCACATGGGGTTTTTTATTAAACTATTTTTTGCCAATCTGCCAGTTGTGAGAATTTTCCCTTTGCAATTTCTGACAAAGACAAAGTTGACAGGAGGGAAAGGAAAGAGCTGAGGTGTCAAGGAAAACTGCACTTAAAAAGAAGACAGAAGAGAGAAGTAATAGCGAGTAAAACAAGTAAAATCAAATGAAAGAACCATATCACACAATGTCATTTTTGGTGTATAAATAATGATGTATTTTAATATGACAGTTATTCCGCAAATGTCATTTCCAAGAAAGAATAGGACATGTATTATGATATAAATGACACTGGAGTTATCACTGGAGTTACGTAGTAATTGAAATCTTGATACAAATCAACAGAAAATTTACAGTGACTGAAACTGTTAAGTTCTACGCTATAAAAGTGAATACAAAAGTTGCAAATCTCAGTAAGCACAAATGCCATCCTGGGATATTTTTTCTACATCATAAGCCCCATACTAGTTCAACACAGAAACCAGGTTGTCTTTGGTGCAAACCTCCTTGGATTTTCCTTTAAGAAGGTCTAATACTTCAGAGCCAGTACTCAAGGTGTGTATTAATATTTATTCTTTTCCCAACTTAAAATTCTGGCAAAACAGGTCTACGCAAAAATTCGTATTTTTTATTTTTTTATTTTCTACTTGAAAACAAAATAGTTGGTAGCCTGAAATTTACACAATGGCTGAAAACAAATAAAATTGCGAAAAAGTCACACTTCACCAAACCAACAGCCGTTTGTCATATTAATGGGGAACCCATGAAGAGCTCTACGACCATCAAGGACAGGTGAGGAAACATCTGAATGCTGCTCTGAGATTTCCTGTGTGAGAATATTATTAAAAATCAACAGTTGCTACCCTTTTAATTGCCGTAGTTCAGTTTCCTCTTAAGAATGGGGCATTTAAAAATGGTAAATAAAATTCGCAGTACTATTTAAGTGAATCACAGAAAAACACAATGTACAAGCATATTTAGTCTAATGTAATTGAAAATACCTACCTGCAAAACTGACAATAAATCAGCTTTTGTAGCTGACCTGGACCCATTATGTGTAAGACATTATAAAATGTGCTCTTTATGTCGTCGATGTCTAATTTCAGAGAAGAAAACACTGTAATATGATTTTGATTTTTAGATGAGCCTTATGGATGCCACAGTGGTGAACTTCACAGCAAATTCCACCAACTGTTTTTAATGCAATGTTTGCTTGTGTGTTACTACAGCAAAGGCTTTTAAAATTCATATTTAAGGTCATCTGTCATTTCTCCAAAAAAGTACAACAAAAGCAGTTATTTGATTGCACAAAGACTGGTAGAGACAATGAAATGTAAAATAAATGAGCAAAACAAATAGATTATTATTGCTTGGTTGCATTCAGACTTGTTCATTGTAAACTGGACAGTGTCAATGAGTCATAATAGACAGCTGTTAAGAAGGAGCCCTTTGTGAAAATTATACCTTTTGCTAATTTTTTTTTTTTTTTTGCATTAACCAATTTCTTCTGTTATTTCGTTTCAGATCACGTACAAATGGTGCATGAACGCATAAATCATTTATGGACCGAACTACCCAGGACTCAGGAGCTGAATCCCTGCAATTGCTTTGTAGAAACAAGGGGCACCAGCCTGCACTGTACACACATTCTTGTCCTGCTGGTCCTCTGGGAGGAGAGAATAAAATCATTACACCCAGATAAGTGACAGAACTGGTAACTTTACTGCTAGCGCCTGAGCCACGAGACCTTCCCTGCCCCATCGGAGTTGCCCTAGTCACAGATGCTGTATGCCTGCAATAGCTTCCACACTCATTACTGGATGTTTTTGCTGTACCACACATCAGGGGGGTGTGCACAACTTGACATTTCATTATTTTGGTGCATGGCAGACAGTTATATCCAAACTTACTTGGGCAACTTGGTTATAACAGCAGGGCCTCCCTGCAACATGAACCTTCCGGTAACAAGCCTAGGGCCTTAACCACCACTCTGCCTACTTCTGTTAATGTCACTGACCTTCCTCTTCACTCACTGTAAGAAAATGTAATTTTCAGAAACCAAGTATCCGTTTCCATCCATTGTCTTGTTCTCACTTACATTCTTACTGCACTGATTTTTTTGTGGTTATTAGACTACAGAATCAGTCATAACACCCAACATTTGAGTAGAAACCTAATACATGGACATCCGAATGGTCTATAATATTGACAGATTTGGATTTAGAAAGAGACATGGAAGAAAATGCCTGTGTGTTTGATGATTCCACAACTTGTATTGCAGAGCCAAAAAAAGAATGAGCTGCAGCCCATTTGTAAACACTGGGGTACAAACAATTGCGCATGTGTTTTATACCCGGCCTTGTATCCCTATGTGGTCGAGTTAACTGTGGTCAAGTGAAATATGTGAGGCACAAATGTTTCCCTTGTGCCACCAATGCTAGAAGTAGAGGTTGAAGTGGTCCCTGCAGACATGAGAACTGCATTGGAAGAGTGACAGGGCCTTGGGGATGGCATCTTCTTTATGAATAAGCCATGGAGCCTCCAGCCTCTCTTCTGATTCTTTTCTACAGGCTCTGTGCTTCACCATAAACTCCCATTACTGGTCAGTTTCTGTTTGTTACATGATCAGGGATCCCAGCGTTATTCATGAACAACTGCCAAAGCAGGTTCAACCCAAGGATGTTGTATGATTAGTACCTGTGTTTCTAAGTTCTGGACAGGATAAGGACTGATCAGCACCACCTCCACTGACTGCGTCCCACCGTATTATTGCCACCATTACTTCTGACTTTGTTGCACTAATCCTCTTTTCATAACTGTTTATTTTCTTATCTATTTATTTATCTATTAATCTGTATTTTATCTATTTATTTATCTACTTATTTATATTCTACCTCAGTTTGTCTGTATTGTCCTATATGCGGTCTATAAATACCGTGCACCAGGAGAAACTGCACTGTTCTTTCATACATCTGTATAAATGCAGAATGACAATGAAATGAAGCCAGAGAACTGATGTCATAATCACTGAAGTCATCACAGATTTTTTTTAAATCTAGGGTGTCTGTAAATCAATTCATTACTTGCAGTACAAAAAATGAGTGAAGCCAGCACACTTCCCAAATCGATGTATATGTACTCAGTATAGAAAGATTTAACTGGTGGTAGACCACAGATCCTACCTGAGAATACCATTAAAACCTCATCTGAGGCCATTCAGCCTTGGTCATTACAGGAGTGGGCTTTACAAGAAGACCAACGAACATCCCCTGTGCAGATGATAAAGCTCCATGTTGCACAAAGGAGTGCAAATGTTCTTTTGTTGAGTTTTAAAAATTTATAAGTGTGATACTTTTTGACGCTTGTCGTCCTCCCAGATGTTCTGGCTAAGCAAACAAGATTTGGCAATATTTGCTTAATTAAATTTAGTTGCTGTTTATGCAGCTCACATAGTTCACAGTGTAAGACTTCATACCATCAAGCATCTGGTTATTTCTCACTGAACCATTTTGAATGAACTGTTAAATGATAAATTGGTGTTAAAGATCAAGATCTGCCCAAAAAGTTTTAACATTTTTAAAACTTTTTTTTTTAAAAAAAAAGGTTTAAAATTTTGAAACTACTCCAAGAAAAATTAAGATAATTCAGAAAGCTGCGGTGCAAGTTGTGTTCAGACTCCATCTCTCCTCCCTGTCACACTTCATTGACTCATATCATGTTTAAGACTCTGGTTGCGACTTACAAAAAGATCTACACCGTCACACTTGCAGGATCTGATCAAACCCTAAACCCAAAAATGAGATGAGAAGTTTTTATTTTTTGACTTTGGCAGAGATGTGGTTTAATAAGCTGCCTTGGAACTACTGATTCCCTTTCAATATTCAAGAACCATTTTTTAATATCTTTCAGGCTGAGCTGATAGCTATTTAATATTGTGTTCTGTTATGATTCTCAATTCATTTGCTACCTCAGTCTCCCATCTATTGGTGGCTACTTGGGTGATATATACCAACAAAAGGTTGATATAAAGCAAACTATTACGCTTATACAATTTCGTGTCTGTCTAAAGATCTTGTTTGAAAATGCACTTTTGTTAAATGCTGTTCAATGGTGTCTGGAGAAAAGCACCAGCTAAATTCATAAACATAAAGGTAAATGTAAATAAACTGCAGAAATGTCTGACAAAGGAAAATTTCCAGATTAAAATCTTCCACAAATTAGAAATACTTGTGAATATAATGGTAGTTTTTGGATTTAAACTGGTCCCAAACTACAGAAGGGCAGAACCAGCACAAGCCTTGCATTTTTGTTAATCGATCCTTTTCAGCCAAAAAATTGCTTGGGAAAGATTGCAATAAAACAAAACTCAGTCCACCTAAAGAACGACAGATATGCCCTTGAACTGAACAAAATAAGTAATACTTACAAACTGAAAATATTCCTTAATCAACAATTATTATTTAATTTACACTCATTAGCTGAGATCACCTTCTGTTCCAAATAAATCAAATGTGGAAAATACAGTAACACATTTTATTTAGCTGTTTATTACTCTGTTTTTCCTATTCATCATTTTCTCTGGCAACCTCCACTGGAAATCAAACTGGTGTTTCTGAAGCAGTTGACATTGAGCAATACTGACCCCCCCTGACCCAATGCCATTCAGAACTGAATGGGAAACACGCAGGGGGATGTTTCAAACTCACGGATTTTATTTATCCTGCTCTTATAATAGATTAGAAAGCAATTGTCTGGTCATGTGACCACCTGACACTCCAGACAGACAGGGTCAGGAACAGATCTCAGCAGACCCACAGATGTGTGCAAACTCAGGAGAAGACTGCATAAACCCCTTACTTGAGTGCAGACCTTCTCCAGAAACCAGTTAATATCTGTTCCGGCTATAAATAATGCACAAGAAAAACTGTTGGAGTGCCTCTTCTTCTAAATGTCTCCAATATCCAATAAAGGCCTGTTACTCAAGAACTATGTAATCATACCGGATAAAAATAGTTTCGCTACACCAGTAAGAACATACTCCATTGGCCTGGATCTTAAAGCTAAATGGATTAAAGGAGGATTGAATAGATTGTTTAACTGAAACAAACAAGGATTCAAGCAGCGCAGCGGGCATGAATGAGTACAAAAACATTAGCTGTCAACGAGAATGTTCTGCAAAAATTGTGACTGAAATAATTGATACAAACTGGTACCCTTGCAATAGGATAATGTGAGTAGGTAGTGTTGGTGTCTGCTAGTTCCTGGGCCATAGGTTTGCGTACAGCCTCAAATCTGGTTCAGTCTCCGTAAAGTGTAATGTTCTCCCTGGGTTTGTGTATGTTCCTACGGGGAGTCCAAAGATACATGTTTCACATGACTGGAGACTCTGAACTGCCTGACTGTGTGACTATGCTGTGGTGTCCTGTTGAGGGTGTACTCCACCTCACACCCTATGCTTTTGGGATGAGCTCTGGAAAACTGCAACCCTATACTGCCCCAGCTGTTATTGATAATAAATGGTAGGTTCCTTGTAGAGACGTTTGCGTTAAATCACGAAGGGTTATATAGTTGCTTTCAAAGCAATACCAATAATTTATGAATGTTCTACCCTGCCATTCCACAGAGTTCACTACTGCAGAGATTACAATGTCCAGATCTACTTTGCCTTCCCATCTGCAAAGCAGGATTTAACACTATGAGGCTCAACACAAAGAGGAAGTACAACAAATACCTGAAAGATGATTTATTATGACCCAAACCAAATGCACAGATCTAATAAATATGATATCATGATATGAATCTTTGGAACAATGTTCTTAATTATCTGTTAAAAAAGGAACAACTCCAGAATTGGGCATAAAATCCCATTCTAAAAATCACTCAAATACAAAATAATTAATATGTTACAGTTGATCAGGTTGACGCAAGACTGTTATAAACCATTCCACTCACATCACCCAAACCCCACCCATACAAGGGTATGATTGGTCACTATACAAATAAGGCTTAGGAAAGGAAATGGCTCACTGACTAATGGATGAGTTTCAATAATGAGCCAAAGACAGATCGCCTTTGTCAGATGCTCAACAGCATGCTCTGATGTTGAGTCGTCCAGCCAAGGGGAAGGCTGCCAGTATGGAGATCTCCTTTAAACTGCCCTAAGAAAAACCAGCTTTTGTCATTCGCTTTCCTTCCCTGGTTCTCAGTGCGCCACTAACGTCCCCCCTATTGTGAAGGGGGGCATGAATGGGATGGCAAAGGGGAAACACAAAAAGGGGGGACAGGGGTACGATGGGGAACAAATGGGCTTAGTAGAGGTCATGGCCTACGGCGCAGAAAAGGGAGGGCCAGAGTATTAAAAGCCTGCAGTGATTTACGATGGTGTGTGGGACAAGGGGCCAGAAGAAAGGAGCTGTCGACCGATGCCTTCTCCAAAGGGAGGCATGGGCTCACGTCTGGGACGCACCTGCAGAGATCCTGCTCAGACTTGTGCTGGTTTTACCTGAATGGAGTTGTCACCTGGAGTATGAGCAAGAAGAGCAGGACTGTCTGGGATATAACCGATTTTCAGGGAGACGTCATTTTGCTCCCGATGCCCCTTAAAAGTATTTAGGCTGTATTAATGCATTCATAGAGCATAATATTTCAATTCTGGCTTAGGCGACTTCGTCCTTGAAGCTGGAGATCTTCGGCTCTGTCATCGGCTCTTCCAAGTCTTAAAAACCACAACACTGTAACAATAATTTGCATTTACATCTGGACTACATTTAGTATGGTAAATGGTAAAGTCATTAGAACAGGATACAGTAAACTCCCAATACTGCAATGCAGCATAAACTTGCAATAATGTTGCACACCGAACATCATGAAAGTAAAGAAAGAAAAAATCTCAGTTGTTTACCCCCCACATCTTCATCTTTTTGCAAATATGACCATAAATAAATGTGGAACATTCCAGAAACATGACTTGCACACACCTGGACCAGCAGGAGGTGTAGTGATTAGAGTCACCTCCTCTGAACTAGACAGACCCAGGTTCAGGTTCCCACCTTCTGCTCTAGTTAACTGAAATGATCCATTAAAAATGACCCAGTTGTATAGTTAAATAGGTAAATCTCTCTAAATAATTAAACAATGTGAGTTGCTTTGGACAAAAGAATCAGATAAATGAGAAAATGTAATAATGTTCTAAGGACAATTTTCCACCAGGTGCTGGAGTTCTTGAGTGAGCTGAACCTGTGCACACTACGTAAGCTGTACCATTTGCTCAGAGTGGCTGCAGTTCTCAGGCCCTGGTGAGGCAGCTGTGAGCCATGCGTTTCTGTGCTGCCAGCTGCTTGAGATCAGACGTCGGAGAGCAAACACTGAGCTCCACCTGATATGTCAAGCAACTCCTCCTCCTCACCTGCTCCAAGTCTGCCTCTATTGTGGGTCCTGCCTTATCCTTCATTTCCCTGAAAAACCCTCTCTTTGTGTAGCTTCCATCCACCCCCACCCGGCACCCCAACCCCCTCTCTGCCTGTCACCGTAACATCCCTTCATCTGAAACCCCTCCTCTTCATTTCCTCATGTCAGTAATCCAGCAGGGCACTAAGTAGAGGACAACTGACACATTGGAACTCCCAGCATGCATGTCAACTTCTCTCTTCAAACTCCCCTTCCCCCAACCACTCCCTTCCAACTCCAGTCCTTGTATATTTCTTGCTTCCAGTAACCAGTGCCACCACAGTCAAAAAGGCATCAGGAGAAGCATACTGTCTCCAGTGAGCTACCACAGGCCATGGAGGAAATCGTCAATGACAGTGATCCAAAACATAGCCAAAGCAAAATGAGCTACAACTGCATCAAATACGGGAATCTCATAAATGGACTCTGTCACACATAGCTATGCTAATGTCTCCATACCAAATTTTAAAGGAAGATGGAGAAACCATGCTGGGATTTCTATTCATCTCTGTTAGGCAGCATGTTGGAGAGGGCGCTATATCAACTTCACATCTCATTCGCTTATACAGCTCAATAAGTGCTGTGTATTATCCCTAGGGTACAATAGAAGGAGTCTTCCTTATCTTTGTCACAATTCAAAGTCCTCATTCACTGTACCACCTGCTACTCACATACCAGCTACTAAATTTAGCTGTACATTAATACATTAGTATTAGCACAAAAACTATTTCAAAACACATTAGGAATTTTATACATGTGACAGCTGTTTCAAAGGACAAGAGGACAGACTCAGAAATGCAGGTTGTCACTTTACTCTGGAACTCAAAGGCTTGGGAAGTTTTCAGCAAAAGTGGATCCGGGTTGTCTGTTGCTGCAGGAAAGTGGACTGGACTTCATACTGTGGACAGAAGTGGTTTATTTAGGGGAGTTATGGCAACTAGGGGTTGGATCACCAAAACTAAACATATATGTTAGGGTTGGCGGTGTGGTGTTCAGTGGTTGTATCCAGGTGCGTGTGTGTGTGTGTGTGTGTGTGTGTGTGTGTGTGTGTGTGTGTTTGCCTGTTAATGTCTGAAGATGGTTCAAGTTTCAAAGTTCACTTTATTGTTATTCTTCTTGCACAAGGGAGAACAACATTAAATTTCTCCTGCCCCATACACTAAACAGACAGTGTGATGACAGAACAACAGTCTGCTGAAGTGTCTCTTCTATGCCAATATTGCCAAAGTAGCTTGCACCCTAGGAGAACAGAAACAATTTCTTAAGGATTTATATCTCACTCAGATACTTTGGAATCAACCACTCACAAAGGAATGACAAGCTTGAAGATCTGCAGTGAGGACAGGAGCAGCTAGAAGGATATAGGATGTAACAGGGAAGAAACAGAAGACAACAATTCAAAGAACTCAGATGCCTCCCCCAAACTTGCCCTCACTGTGAACATGTGGATTGCGCTTGTTGGGTACCCCCCCCCCCCCCCCCCCCCCCC